>JAUMHH010158463.1:0-35821 GCA_032359455.1 Chlamys rubida | reverse complement strand
AGTTTCTATCAAGTTGCTGTACACTATGTCAACATACAGTTTCTATCAAGTTGCTGTACACTATGTCAACATACAGTCTCTATCAGGTTGCTGTTGTATACTGTTCTGCATGTCAGCTGGGCTTGGTTAGTACGCAGGTTTTCTACTCACTGCAGTGTCAATTGCATCATAACACGGCTAATTACGGCATAGATGTCTTTTAATCATCTTAATAGACATACACTTGTTACTAAATTCCCCATCACTTAACACAAGTCTCGTAGCTTTGCGAGATTGTTCGGCTCGTGGTTGGGATATTTTGGTTGGCAATCGGAAGCAATTTCAACCCCGCCATACACGTGCATTTAACATTCTCTTGAACATGATGTGTGATACACACACCTCATTAGCAATGAAACACGGCGAGATTGTGCGAGATTACATCTAGCGAGGAGCTCCAGACGAGATTTAGGGGATTCTGTCGCGATTCATAACGTTATTTGATATATCGCTAGCTTATTTCCGCGCAGCAAATGGTGCGTTATGTTTTACGGGTTTCCTGACAATTTCACTTACAATGCAAATGACCAAAGATGACATGGAGAAAATACAAATATATTTTAGAATGTTGTGGCTGTTCTTCGACTGTTTGGTCGGCGTAGCGTTACATTAATGAGTTAACTTCGTTCACAAATGTTTCTTGTGTGGTCTGATACCCTTCACAAACAGGAGCCACGTGTCCGCCTGTTATGCCAACCCAATGCTACTCAATGGCTCCCCTCGACCTTCTATAGCTGCTCACCATGAGCTGTAAGCACTTTATTTCTCCCACATCTCTGTCGGATTATGTTTTATGAGATATGTTTTGGTCTAATTGTCTATAAGTCGGAGAGACTGGTGTACTTTTCTGTGCGTCGCGCAGAATGCGTCCACATACGTTCTGTGTTTAAGACGCAGCAAGGCTGTTCTTCCTCCTGTCCTTATGCTGTCTATTACTCATTATCACCTTGTCCGATCGTTTGCCGGGCTGATTTACATGACAAGCCGACGGTCAGACCGCCTATCTACCCATTATATATGTAGCTTTATATCGCATAAATCCTTTGAGTCCGTAATTTTATCAATAAAGTATATTTCACACTTATGATAACAATCAAATTATTTACATGCCTCTTGCAAGATCGGTGGAGGAGATCCAACAAATCTTTATTGTGAATTCATACCTAGCTACGTCAGGCCTCGCTCCCGCCATGCGCTATCTACAGTCGCCTTCAGTATCATCTCCTAAAGTTCAAGATAAAACACTAGTTCTCTGCCAGGAATTTTAGCATCAGACTCGAGTTCTCGCTTGCACGTCGTACTTATTGGCATCAGAGCGGATAGGAGGAGTGATAGCAACGGAGTGGACCCAGATACAATAATACTGCATCCGTAATGAAAAGTCCGTCGGAGATTTACCACGCGTGTTTCCTACCGTTTCCACAGCGGGATTCGCGGTAGGAAAACCTCTACAGTTGTGTGGTATTGCATGGGATTGTTCTTTACACTTCGTACTCAATATGTCTCTTACCCAATAAAGACAAGATTTACAACTGTAGTTAGGGAAAATCCGAAGGCGTAACGTCTAGCGAGAGATAGTTCAGACTGTTTATCATTACAACAACTCACTAACTAGAATGAATGGATGGTTGAGCGATAGAAAGACTGGAGGTGCTTAAGGAGAATCGGTTTCCTGATCAAACCAAACTTTGCCCAAGTGTTTAAATTGTGTTTGTTTGGCGCTATATGCATCATAAGATGACGTTTTTTGACTTTTGACGCCGTCTGGTTCCGTACGACTATTAAAAGTTGTTGACATCATCTTCCGAGGTTATTTATCAGGATGAATCTGAGTTTGTCAGATAATAGTTGACTAGGAAAAGTCCCCGTTACTGCCGTATCCCTGCCCTCTATCTCTCCTGTAATTCCCTCTAACTTCCTGACGTATCCTGAATTTCAAGTGGGAAGTATCATTTCAGGGTATGATTAGATCTTTTGCTATAGTGCGGATGTATCAATAGACTTGTTCCCCGTTGTTAAATTTGGTTCAAAACCGTATTTTCGATGGTTTGGGCCTTCCGATTGTATAAGTGGATGGATGTTGTGCTATTGGTTTAGCTGTATCCCTTACAATCATGCAGTTTATCTTTTGCAAAAAGACTAGCACACCTGCAGGTCTCCAGCTAAACAGTGGCGTTAACATGCATGTTTTGCCCGGTCCGATGCTGGTATTTCTGTTTCTTTCTCCACAGTTGTAAATCTGATTTTAGAAGATGTGTTTGCACTGCCAATCTAGATAGGTCTAGCGGTACGTAGGAGGGGTCATTTCCTATCTGTTATATATGGTACACCCAGAGCGGGACCCACTGATCTTTGGTCCTTTCAGGAAGGCATGCCGCTTGTTTGTTCTCAGAATAGCATATCTCCTGTTTTTGTCGATGTTACTCTCCGTGTTATCTCGGTGCGTTTGTATCCACAATAGTTTTTTATCCCTCCTGGTTTCTCCTGCTATCAATTTCCGGATCTATAGCTGTAACAAAAAGTGTTACGTTCTAAACATCTCAATATATCAATAGATACATAGTTTAAACGCGCTTTACATCACCGTCCTGGCGGTAAGGTATGTGATCCGTGTGCTAGCATGGAAGCCACTCCAATCCGAGGTTGTACTTCAAAACATGTTGTTCGCATTATATTGTTTTCCGTTTTGAAATATCGTGCTGTGAAATACCAGCAGAAGTGCTAAGCTCTCGTATAAAAACTAGCCCAGCTATGTTGTCAGCTCTCCAAAACGTATTTAGCACCTACCGCTATAACATTTCATGCTCAATTGTCGCCAATTTCCCATTCAATTTTTATCAAATCATCTCCGAAAATCAGAAGTAGCAGGTAGGTTGATAGAGGCATCGGAGCTTTAAATTGACTAGTTATCCGCACGGCGAGGCAGCAGCGGGACTCTGCTGGTCTCACAAAGCCCTGTAATGGATTCATCTCAAGTCAGTAATGAGTTGATAGGGGGTCCATGAGTATACATACAATGTGTGGATCGCCTCTTCGTTGTGTGTAAACGGAACGTTTGACCAAGCAATGTCCAACAGTGGGTGACACGACCTCCAAACTACGGGACAATCGCAAACACATTCGAGATTTTGGAACGAATATATTCTGAGTTTAATAATATCTCTTTTAAAGATAAAGTCTCTATTTTAAATGTGTATTACGGCATATCTGAATGATGAATGAAGATTTGGTATTTTTTATCATAAACTCTTACCATGTCTTTTATGCTCCAAAATGTCCTCTTGAGAATAAAGTTGCTCTTGTGTTATAGTATTGTGTAATAGGTAATAAAGTTACCCTCAATTACTAGTAGATGTTGAGATAATGATCGTTTTTACAGGGTGTATTGATCGTCTAACAATATAACTTTCCCATCCAAGAAAACGATTCTCTATGACGAACGTTCACGGTAGTAATTCTTTCTGTAACTAGCGAGCTCTTTATTGACAAATCAGCACATTCAAAAGCATTTCTGATGTAATTTGCTTTGATTTTCTTTTCATAAACTTTTTTAATCAAATCGGATTATTTCATTTGTGTGCAAGTCATTCTGAAAGGTCAGACGGAGTAGAAAAATCTCCATCTATCTCTTCAATGAAAACATTCAATTCGTTATAGCTTGTGAGAAGTAAACACACCAGACCACGGGAGTGTTGGCAATGAATTACTCAACATCTGAACGTTAAATATATTTGCGGAAGACCTTCTCAACGATTCGAGCACATTACTCGGCGATTACACGGGGTCGTTCCATACATTGTTGTTGAAAAACACACATTGACGGTCATTGTGTGTTTTTAACTCGACCTCATTCTATGTTTAACTTTAGATTGATAGAATAAAGCGTTTTGATTGTTTGTTGACTTTAATTAATTCGATATAAGAATCAAATATTGTTGAATAGAAGATTACGTATCCTCAACTGCTCCCACACGCTTTGTAGAAGTCTAAACGCGTTAGCCTTTGATGAAGCACACTGAACGTTATACAATGTTCATTGGTGTATACCGAACCTACATAGACATGGTACCCTGACACGTTATGCAGGCACAGTTTATTTTAATTAATTAATCAATTGGTTAACAATGATCATCTGGACATTCATATTTCATTATGTCATTTTTTGTCAGTATAACACGGAATACGGACAATTTTTAATTCAAGTTTATGTATGGAGAGGAGAGTGAGCAAGGTTTTGTGTAATTTCGGGAATACGCTTTTACATAAGAGTACAATATATCTATGCTATGGTTTACCCTCAGTTTAATGCTGTTAGGCTAGTACGGGGACTGAGTATACTGGTTTATACATTATACTGGCATTCCGTTAGTCTTTGTTTATACTGGTACATAATAGCTTTCCTTTGTTCATATTTTACCCCGTTTTATTGATTTTGAGTTCGAATTCGGGTTCTGTTGAGTTTTTAAACTGGTATATACATTATACAGCTACACCTTACATTACACTGGTGTTCCGTTATACTAGTTTTTACATATCCAACAAGAGGTTTAACGTAGTACAAATTGTACCAGCCGTTGTGGTCCCCAGGATATTCATTTCAATGTCTGTTTGATTTGACATGTTGCGTTTATGCCCCGGGTTTGCTCGTCTGTGTCGCTATGTTTTACCGAAACACGTGCAGTCGCGATTTTATACGGTATTTTATGTAACAGTTATGTAAGCCAGCATTCACCTACACCTGTATCCGTCCGTTTTCATTGTAAACGAGAACGTCAGCGGCGGCCTAGCCATTATAACAAAACCTTGCCACACGTCCTGTGTATGCCTCGTATGTTCAGTTCAATTCAACTGTTTTATTCGCAAATGTTTTCCGGTCTGAAAGTGAAAAATGTAAACAGTACATAAATACAGACAATTATGCAGTAATAAATAAAATACTGAATATATTTATGTGAATACGTATATCAGTGATATTGTACATGGTAACTTTTTAGTCTGTATCACATAATTAACTAACTATATGACTAACTTGTTTTACATGGCTTTCTATACAGGTCTGTGTTGCCCGTTTCTGTTGTAACAGACGATTTAATAGGAAATTAGTGGACACGGGCATTAACGAATGCATCTATATTCACATCAATGTGAAATACATTGTGGTAAACATGAAATTTAATCTATTTACAACAAAATGACTTACCGTAGGATATATCATATTACTGAGCTTGGGTGCTTACTGTTGGCGAATGTATGTAAGTGTCCAGTATATATGTGTGATCAGCGCAGGGTGTCTGAGGCCAACACAACCGTGCTTACAACAGCTACATTATTCGAGCAGAAAACCGATTCGAGAAATATGTTTTAGCAAATCAATTTTGTTTTCTGTTTTCTGTGCTGTATACAAAAAGCCGTCAGTTGATTGTGTTTGTATGGTATATGTAGTATCAAGTTTGTATGGTATATGTAGTATCAAGTGTTTGGTTTGTGTGATAGCTGTCATGTGGTAACTGTAAGGGTGTGATTATGTGTGGTAGTTGTGTTGTAGTGTTTGTAAGGGTATTGGTAAGGGTGTGATTATGTGTGGTAGTTGTGTTGTGGTGTTGGTAAGATATGTGTGTAAGGATGTGTGTATGTGTGGAAGTTGTGTTGTAGTGTTTGTAAGGATGTGTGTATGTGTGGTAGCTACGTTGTAAAATGTTGGTGTTTTTGTGTTGTGACAGTGTTGTTATGTTCGTGCGGGTGTTTGTAAGGGTGTGTGTATGTGAGCTAGCTATTTTTTATAGTGTTGGTGCTGGGGTGTTTTTGTGTTGTGACTGTGTTGTGACTGTGTTGTAATGTTGGTGAGAGTGTCATGAATTGATCAGCATATTCTTATAAATGAGTGTGGATGAGTTATAAGAACCACATAGATCGATTAAACATTACTGTGTTATAAGTACAACGTGTGTATGACTATTTTAAAACAAGATTTCAAACTTTCAAGTGCCAAGTAAAATCATTATAAGTCTGTCGTATCTTTCTTTTTAAAGGATACTATCGGAAAAGCCAATATCAACAACTTGGTGATATGGTGATAACACTCGGGAGTAGTCGTGTATATGATGTGATAACACTCGGGAGTAGTCGGTATATGTGGTAATACCACTCGGGAGTAGTCGGGTATATGTGATGATAACACTCGGGAGTAGTCGTGTATATGATGTGATAACACTCGGAAGTAGTGGGGTATATGTGGTGATAACACTCGGGAGTAGTCGGGTATATGTGGTGATAACACTCGGGAGTAGTCGGGTATATGTGATGATAACACTCGGGAGTAGTCGGGTATATGTGATGATAACACTCGGGAGTAGTCGGGTATATGTGGTGATAACACCCGGGAGTAGTCGGGTATATGTTTAGCTCATTCGTATGAATTTTGGACTTTCTATAACATCCCAACGGCTGTTTCCTTTTATTATCAAACGTTTTTAATTATAAATGATCAACGATTGCATTAGAGGATGTAGGATTTATTGGAGCGTACGCTGTATCACGGTATAGCTGTGTGTTCACTTCACCATTGGTTGATCGTATGATAGAGTTATACCGCCGTATAAACATCCTAGGTCAGGTTCTTCTCAGGATCTTTATTTTTATAGATGATATTTACATTATTGTTGATGAAAACAAAAACGTTTGTGAAAGCTGGAATGTCAGGTATATTGACGATAGAATGTCGGTGGTAAACAGAAGTTGTGTGCGTGGTGTTCCGATGTCCCGGTGTAACATACCTAGTATCACATATCAGGTGCTGTACCCGATCACCAGGTGGACTTTCAAATATTCTCATACCTCAAGTAGGACCATATCGTATGATAGCGATTTAACGTTGCTGCTATTTATGTATTCCTACCATCCCTGTTGCATGTCAGAGGATGTGATTTAATTGCTTCGACAGGATCAAATAAGACCCTTATTCGACTACAACACGCGACGTTTACCTCAAATGTTCGGATAGTTCACTTCGAGGCTAATCGACGGTGAAGAAGAGAATAAGTGACGTAGTACCTTGATGAAACATTGGAAGGAGTTACAAACTAAACCTGTCGAGTGTTCCTGGTGTATCTTTATAAAACAAGGGCCAGTGAGAGAAAGGGAGTGTTCGGCATTCATCCAATACTTAATACGTTTTAATCCATTAACGTCTGATCATCAAGTGTTCCCCGGTACTAATAATTCACGGACATTAGATATACGATACATACATTGTGGTGCGTTCAGTCAATAAAACCAATACCTACTATCTAGCACGTGCTTCGTCTCAGATATATTTATTTGAAAATACTATCACATTATGTATTTTTGATAAACTATATCTATCAAATGTCTTATAATATCGTTTTTACACTTTCAAAATCAAAATGTATTGTACTGATCTGTTCGTCTTGGAAAACAGATATTATAAAACAAAGCGATTAAATACGATGATAAACATTTATTCGTTTCAAAACAGATAGCCCGTGCTTCTTACCATGTTTACGTGCGGAAGTGACTCCCGCTGTTCCCGGAAGTAAGCCCCGAAATCTGTCCTTTACCTCATCGTGATAGTTAGACAAAATATTAAACTTTTTGAATTCAAGTTTCGTCCTCTGATCACACTCGGAGTAATTAAACGATGAACTATATAGGAGAGGGTTAGATCATCGTTTGAGAACGTTACAGATAGCGATGTGGGTTAATAGAATTCCCTACAACACTTCTAAGTGTAAAATACTAAACAGTTCAAAAGCTTCACGCTCGGATAATGGAAAAGATAGTGTAGGACGCCGTGGGACGTTCTCATTGACTGTAATAGGATGATCAGCAGGGGGTAAGGGTTGTCCAATCAAATCACGAATCGTAGAGAACAGTTTACGTACTATACATACCTGCTCAGGGGGATCTTCAGCTTAAAGATTGACTAGACAACTGAAGAATTAAATATATATAAAAATAAATATATATAAAAAAACAACGTTTAATAGAAAATGTCTCGTTCAAAACCACTGCAAAACATAAACAACAAATTGCAAATTCATTATACGTTTCAATGATGAATTTGCAGATAATAGGGTGATGAGGAGCATGGCGTTATCAGAATCTCTAAGACATTTGTTTCCCCTGCTGGGTGTCTATAGACCTGTTATCTGATCGCTGGAAATGAACACGTGATATCGAAAGAGAACAAAAACAAGAGTAAGTTAGGAAGAAAATGTGCGTATTTAAATTGTGACAGAATATAAAAAACAAATCTTGTGTGATAACCGGAAGTTAAAAAATTTCAAATCGTCTGATGAATTCCACCAAATGATTATCTCTGTAACATCATTCACACGCAATCATTACCTACCTCATCATACTTGATATTTGTTACAGTTTCCTCCGCTTCACATTTATCTTTATGGTATGCCCTGCCAAGATTTCCTGATAAATTACATCAGCCAGGACATAAATAAATGTCTCTAATTGTGCTCGAGATGTAATTAAAAGGACGAACGGGTTCATCACTAGCCGCGTATACTGTACGCCCCAAACTTTGTGTCAATTAGGAGATTTAATAAGGACCCGATTAACCTTATTATCGTATTATCTTGTAATTCAAAATGATGAAATAACAGATAATTTATTACTTTGGTATTATTATATTTTAATACGGAACAAATAAGTGTTATATAGTTTGCCTTCTTATATAAACCGTTTACTATTTCTAGAGTTGTGGCAAGTTTATAACTAATGCAAATATATTAGAAAATGTATAATTATAATTATGTTGATAATGTATAAAATATGAAAAAAACGTTAATTGATATTCTTATTTCAGCCTGGAGAAACGTTCCTTTGATTTGAGACATTCTCAGTTAAATGATGACACGGATCTTGATGATGTACTTTGTCCATTTCAGCCTGCAACTGCAACCTTCACGCCAGACAATGTCGGTTTAATAAGGAACTGTACATCTTATCGGGGCAAAAGAGTGGAGGGGTTTGCATCAAGTGTCGACATAACACAGCTGGCAGAAATTGTCATTATTGCAAAGAGGGATTCTATAGGGACTCGAGCAAGCTTATTACGCACAGAAAGGCTTGCAAAGGTAGGACATTTAGACTTCTTATTTAACGTCATACTTTCTTTTTTACAGCTTGCAATTGCAATTTGCATGCTCGACGCTGCCGCTTTAACCGAGAGCTGTTTGAGCTCTCCGGCCAAAAGAGCGGTGGAGTATGTCTGCGCTGTAAGCACAACACTGCGGGAAGGTTTTGCCACTATTGTAAGCAGGGTTATTACAGAGACCCTTCCAAGCACGTTACCCATCGCAGGGCATGTAAAGGTAGGCAGAAACCACTACTGGATCTAGTCTCCTCATCCTCCGCTGCACTCTCCTCTATATACTGTAGAGCTACCAACACTCTGACGCTGGCTTACCTAACGGTCTCTCTGTCTTACCAATCGCTGACACTACTAAAAGACAACATATCATGTGTATCTATCCAATCGGTATTTCGATTTTTTGTTATATTTATTGTCACGTCGGAATCAATGTATTTATTGTTAACTCCTTGATTGTATAAATAACACGTCATCTTATTAATGTCAATAACAAAGTATGTCATTAAAATCGACATCTAACGTTATCAACATAGTCTGTCATTAAAATCAATAGCCAATGTTATTCTCGCTCTATTTCTTTTAAACCGTGGCCAAATGATTATTTTCTATCATCAACTTATAAACATCATTTTTCTTATGCTATTGTTTTCTTAACATTTTCATATATTTCATCTAAATTATTTTCATCAATTTTATCCTAAACCTTAATACACTCTGCTGTGAATTATGATTGAACAATGATGAACATTAATCAGCAACATCGATTAGTTGGATAGGCTATGAACCGACCGCTACACACTATTGTATTGCAAATTAAAACCCGGGATAAAAACTATGTGAAATTGATTTCAAATTGTTACAATGAGTAAGAATGCTTCATGCCAAAACGTTTGACGGCAGAGTTGAATTACTTGACGAATGGAAGTGCCACGTGTTACTTGGATAATTGTTCCATTTACAGACCTACAGATGGGTAGCATCCGTTAGATATGTTTCCAGAGATGTCAGGGGAGGGGCGCTGGTATTACATCCAAGGTGGAATCCCCTTAGAGCTGTAGGGAAAGAAGGGGGACGTGCAAATCATCTATAAGGGGATCTTACCGGAGTTGTTAGGGGTTGATAAGGGGATCTTACCGGAGTTGTCAGGGGTTGCGGAGCTGTGATAACATCCGTAGGAGGATCTTCCTGGAACTATGAAGGGGCGGGGTTGTGATGATATCCGTAGGGGGGTCTTTCTGGGGTTGTGGGGGGGGAGGGGGAGTGGGAGGTTCACAGACCAGATTTTTAAGGATAACATGTACACGTGTAGGCAATGCAGTGGTCCTTGAAAAGAAGTCATTATAGTTTTCCTTTCGCAGGTGTGGACCAGACACTAGCTGGTCGTGCTTAATACTACAGAAAGATGGTTAATAACCAAACCACGCTTAAATGAACGGTGCTTGTCTAACAGGCTCCAGCTGGAAATGTATAGTACGTGAAAGTTAGCATTACTTAACAATCATAACCACATTGGCATGTTTTTGAAAACTAAATTAATCCATTTTATTGGTGTGTTTCCACTTAGATCGACGCAATCTTCGTGTTAACCGCCATATAAAGCGGTTGCCAGAGGTGTGAAAATGGCATGTTAACGGAACACTTTTCTCCCGCCCCACACCTCAGAAAAAGATTGCAAAGTGGAATTCTTCAATTTACTGAACTTTTTTCGGAATTTTTCCTGAAAGATGCTTTATCCAATAATAATTCGTAAAAATATACATGAAACTATGTGCTATATAACGCCCACCCATGGAAAGTAAATTGTTGGGTTTTTTTATTAATCGAACACTGTTTTTTAATTTCTTGATAATTAAACTAGTAGGTTATGAAAATATAACAAAAACACACCTAGCTTCCCTAACATTTGTCTAGGTAGGATGTTGAATTATATTGAAATTGTTGCTGGAATTGCATACCTTCATTCTGAGTTTAGAGCCGAAATTCTACAGAGAAACGTCTGTGTTTACAAAAGGGTCTTGGATCAAGCCTGTCATGACTGATGTTAAATAAAAATATACCCTTTTTATCTCACAACATTATCTCGTCATCCCTAAGATACTGAAATATCCATTAGACCCTGATACTGTAAATTAATGGATCCGTAAAATAATGGAACGTATGCCAGAATAGCTTGAAGCTCATGGAATCTTACTGAGATCATCGAAAAATTGTAGTTAATACGCAAGAAAGTTGAACTTTTTTGGATAAGTTATTTACAAAACAATTTCACAACTGATCAATTACAAAAACATCCAAAAATACACTAATTCATCAAGTTTCAATTTTTCACTAGAAAGTTTGGTAACACATACTTCAATCCCTAAAAGACATTTTTACATGAAGTAATCATGGGCAATTAATCCAATGCTCTATGTATTGTGGTATTGTTAGGTCATTTGACACTTTGACACTAATCATTTAAATAGAGAAGGCGCCAGGCCGTTACTAATCCTACTCCCAATAGTCACATTGCTAAGTCTTTCTTAGCAATCGTCTCGCTCCTTCTTGAAAAAAACGATTTCAGACATTGAAACTCCTCTTTTGTGTCACCTGTTTTAATTATCCGTTTTGCTTTCAATGACATCGGTGTTTATGTGTGACACTCGTAAGATAAAAGGATTTTGCCGGCAGTGTTCTATGTACAGGTACTTATACTTAGCGATGTAAATGTGTGCTGGAATTCGATACAAGCTTCAGATTAACACTTGAGTTATTAAGAGGCTGTGACAAAACTTTCATTGAAATCTACCCAAGGACTATCAAAAGAAGCTCATACTATTGTTAGTAACACCTATTTCATTAGTGCTAATCGCCGTACTCCTCAGCCCCAGATAAGCTCTCGAGTAGACCTCCACGAAGCGGTAGTATTCAGGAGGTGGGACGCCCAAACGCCCAAGGCAATTAACACCTTGGCTTCTAGTGTGTCTTCCTTCGGTCCACAGGTGTACGTCACCAATATTCTCTTAAGTGATAAGCACCAAAATTGCATTTAACTTGGATCTATACAGTTCCTTATATACAATGAGTACTCCTGCTATTTATGTACAATGTAAATATTTTCCATTATATCAATTACTTTCAAAGTACTTTATTTATCAGTTTCGTTCACATATCCACTCGAAATTTATTTTTTATAAATAAGTGCGAAATGTCAGTAAATATAGATATCCAAAACTCTTACTATATGCTGATTGGCCTGTCAATGTTATTTGTTTTTCATTTACTATATATTATGGTCAAAAACATTTTTAAACATCCTAGAAATTTTAATGATTTTATCAAATAGAAACCGTTCTTTCTGACGCCTAGTTTTCTACCATGCTGCCGACATCCGTTATTCCGGTGTCTTTTCCAATTACACTTTGTTTGTTTTGTTGAATTGTATTGGCACAGGCCAGTATGGTGTATATAGGAAAATGTGGAGCAACATCGGAGTGAACACGGGTTTCTCGCCTCGCCAAAGCTTCAGACTTTGATACAGTAGTGTGGATAAGATAGCAAAAAGGAGTGGTAAGCGGAGGGAGCCGTCATGTTACACTTTGCTTTTCACTTGTTTTCAAGAATGCATCGGCCGAGGCAGCTTGTAATTTAAATACGATATTGAAATGATATTTTCATTTTTCTGTAAAATCAAACATAATGGCTATAGATATAAGGTCGTAAATATATTAATTGAGCATTCCCGAAAAATAATTATATTTGTGCTAGTAGTTTTAATGTGTTATTTTGCCCGCGATGGTCTACTGTTGACAAGCTAATGTGCATGACAATACCGATCAATTTCATCACATCAGTCTGACGTTTATGGTTCGAGTGTCAGATTTACATGCGAACATAATTTTCTGTTTAAAATACAGTTCAACAACAACACCTCTCAGCGTGTTCCATACGGCACCTGTTATTAGCTCTGTTGACTCGGAACGTAATACTATTCATAACTAAATATAACCTGTTTATATAAATAAAACACATTGCATGTTAATGTTGTTTTTAGTTCTCGTTTGCACAATTATGCAAGCGATCTGCAAATAATTTTTTATATAAGAAGGATATTTTTAATTGTGCTAAATACGTTTGGTATGCATTTGGATAACGTAAATAACATTGCGTTATATTTGTACGTAAAAGTGCTTAAAATGAAATATACAATATGTAAATGTGTTTGCTTGCTAATTACAATAAAACGTTATATTGTTTTACATGTGTTGGTAATGTTATGTTCTAATTGAGTAGAGTAAAATATATTTGTATAAGGTGAATATTTCTGTGGTAGGTATCGCGGTAATATATTACAATATTGACTTTGAAAAAGAGTAATTATGTTGATGTGTGAATATTGATTTCCAGACACATGAGTGATTCAAATATCGTCACAAAAATGTCAATAAAAAACTAAATTGCAATTACTAAATTACTTAAAATAGAAAACTAGGTTATTATCACTTTCTCGGAAATAAGACATTTTTAAGAATGTCATATGATGCAAATGAATTTAAAAAAATATGAATATAAAATTATATAATACATAATGGATGTATGTTTGCAATGCATAAAACTTTCTTATATATATGTTCAGATAGTATATGTATTTGAATTGCGTATATACAATATATTTTTATTCAGTGAGTATAGCTCTATTTATGTATTTTGCTATATGTTTAAGATTGGTATGTACATGTATCTAATCATTAAGTTGGACAAGCCAATTCGACCTGGCATCCGTGTACTGAGGGCAACGTTCTATAAGTAGATAAGTGGGCACTGCTACCGTGTACTTGCAATATATTGGTAGCTGATGATCAAATATTGGACGGTATAACAGGCTTAACAGACAATAATTATATATGTATACGCTACAGTCGATAACATGTTATGTGCTATATATATAATCTTAAAGTTCGAAAAATTGTTTATATTTATCAAATTCTGGTCCACCAATTTTCGGATAAATTTGTAAGTATACTGATGGTGTTATACCTTTAAATGTCATGTTACATTGACTGTGTGGTACATATTGTGTTGACTGTGTGGTACATATTGTGTTAACTGTGTGGTACCTATTGTGTTGACTTTGAGTTTGTGTATTGACGATGTGGCACTTTGTTTTTATAGCCATTAATTTATTTCTATTTCACAGGACAAGATCATGGATAATTGATAGTATGCTACATTTGATATAAATGAATGTATTGGATCTTAATGACAATGATGTGACTTGTTCATACCCCTTATCATGAATTTGTCTTTGCAGGTTGCGACTGTCACCCCGTCGGCGCTCTTGGACGAACTTGTAACCAATCTACCGGACAGTGTCCTTGTAAGGATGGAGTGACCGGTCTGACGTGTAACAGGTGCGCTAAGGGATACCAACAGAGCAACTCGCCCATCGCCCCGTGCATAAGTAAGTGTACATGTGTTACTCTAGATTCTAACACACATATATTGACAATTACTTACAGTACATAACAAAACAAAAATTATATATTGATATTTTTTTAATGAGTAATAGTTTTTTAATGAGTAATAGTTTTCCATTGTTGCTGCTGGTGTAAAACGTTACATTTTTATATAAAGATTTTACTACACAAATCAGCAACATCATTCACAGAAGATTTATACATGTAACTTTTGCGCCAAATGACAAATGAAATATAAATAATTTGTAATTATGTTTCAGTAGAAATGAAAGGCAATAGTGATGATAGATGTATGAATATCTTGATATTTTCATGAAATGTAAAATTAATTATCTTTTAATTAGTAATGTATTTTGCATGTCCATTATACACGTCACTCCAGACCGATTTACATTTTAAAACAATCTCGGGTTTGTTATCGTATGCATGGGTAGACAATGAGAGAACCACCTTGGTTAATTTCCGTACATACAATGTACTAATATGTATATGCGCGTACATGTTACCGTCGTGTTCTGTAAGCTGTTTTGTTTTTCTCCTGTTTTACAAGTGTATATAAAGCGCAGATGCATTCAGAAATAGTGAAAAACAAACTGTCGCATCAATGTTATAGGCACGACATCGCAAGTCATGAAGAAAACAAACAATACAAAACATGTATTTGCGAGACTAAATATTATGCTTCTATTTTTGGAAAATGCTATTCCTCTATTTCAGGAACAGCCAACTCGACATCGAACGATTACAACAAAAATAGTTTGTGTTATTATTTCGTCTAGCGCATGCGTAGATCAGATATAATTTGGAAAGTTTATAGATAGGGAAGCAAAGTTCATGATTGGCATATCTAGTGTTTTCAATGGCGTTTTTTGTTTGGTTTTTGTTGTTCTTGAAAAGCAATATGGCATGCGTAGATTTGTTAAATTAAACAGACATTGCATTATACATATGGTCAATAACTGACGATCGTTTTCAGTATCCTTGTTTTGTTTTTTTATTAACACCAGCTTCGCTACCAAAGTGGCCCCGCTAGTAAATAGCACCAAGAGAGATTGTAGAAGTATTAACTAAATGAGGCGTCCATCGAACGTTAAGGACATTTTTAACACTTACCAGTTTTCTATAAAAAATCTTGTCATCTTTTCATGAAAATTGTATTAACACAGCTCAACATACAGTCAGTAAGTCAGTAAAACGAGGCTCGAGCTCAACATACAGTCAGTAAGTCAGTAAAACGAGGCTCGAACTCAACATACAGTCAGTTAGTCAGTAAAACGAGGCTCGCTTTATTGAGGTACGTCCGTCTGCGATAAGTAGGATACAGACTTAAAAGTTCAAACTGACCACGTACATAAGTAAGATCTCGAATTGGTTATAATGTAAGAAAGAAGTTTTACCTATTTATTTTAATTAGGCAAACTATAGCGAAATATGACCGAGCATACTACGTTATAGGAGATGTTTCACGAAGGAAACATTCAATTACCATTTTTGAAAATTCATGTGAAAAGAATTAACTCTTTATTAGGCTTAACACTATAAAAAATAATGGCATAGATATGTTTATATTACTATAACTATTCCCCTTTTCTCGGATGAAAATTGCCTTCTGGTTACAAAGCAACTTATTTAATGCATATGTGTGCGGTTTCTATCGAGAACAAAATTTGAAAATTATGTTACAGTTGTAATTACACTAAATTCGAATTGTAAAAATATACTCTATGAAATAAATAAGAAATCCTGTTCAAAAGTGGGTTTTTTTCAAATATAACTTGTTTTATTTTATGTTACGAAGAACTCCTATCCTAATTTTTAAAAAACTACTCCTAATGTAATTCAAAAATACCCCTATCCTTGCATCAAAAATACCCTTATCTTACTTCATAAATATCTCTTACGTAACGTCTACAATATCTCTAACTTCAAAAATATCTCTGACGTAACGTCTACAACATCACTAACTTCAAAAACATCTCTGACGTAACGTCTTCAATATCCCTAACTTCAAAAATATCTCTTAGGTAACGTCTAAAATATCCCTTACTGCAAAAATATTTTTGACGTAACGTCTAAAATATCTCTAACTTCAAAAACAATCTTAACCTAGCCAAAATACTCCCACTTACCTAGCCACAATTATGTCCCTGAACTAACCGAAAAATCCCTAATCTATCAATAAAATTACCCCTTGCCTAACCACAAAATTTACCCTATTAATTACCAATAAAACTACCCCTTACCTAACTACAAAAATACCTCAAACTTAATCACAACAAAACTTACTAGAATCGTCCACCCAGCCATAGAAGGTGTGTTTTTGACCAGTAGTGAATGTATAACATACCGTATTGTCATCAGAACTCTAAAACAGGAGTAGTATGTTTTGGTGAATTGAACATATAAACTAATACGTGGATTCGGCTCCTAACAAATAATCAATCACGGCCGAGAAGGGTTGCTGTGGGTTTGACATTTCAGCTGTTTGTTATTGTAGTCGCGCTCCTCGCTGTGCAGCTACCGTACGGCGAGTACAGGAACATCTGTTTAACTCCCTCTCTCGGTTACGAGGATATGGAAAATATAGATAAGGAAACCGTTCTAGTGTTTCATAACCTACATTATCTATACTTAATACTTTTTACAAGTGTAAGTTCCAAATTCATAAATAAAAAAATATGAGATACATACTGTCATAGGTAAAAAAAAAGTTTTATTTAATATTGCATGATATGTTCGTTTGCGTGGCTGACTCACTTATTGAAGCCTGCACATTTTCAATTAAATGAAAGAAAATAGTTTTAACATAGTTGTAATGTATGTTATTCCACCCCCTCGCCGAACACGCTACAGCTTTGTATAGTTTACACTCGGTGCGGTCAGTAGATGAGGAAGGGGGGGGGGAGTGGCAGTAATGCATGTACAGCAGCTGCCTGTAACACGATTCCACTAATGGCATCAAAACGAGGATTTTTAATACGTGAAAATATGTCGAGTTTTGCCTGTAATGAATCCTGCCGAGTTGTCCGACAATATATGATGGATATGTTCGTGTTTCAGCTAACAAAAGAGTTTTGTGGCATTTCCAGTGAAAAAATATTTTTTCAACCATAATATTATATAGTTGACTATATCGTGTTAAACACAAACAACCGCAGCTTATTCCGTATCCGTTTTCCTCCGCAGTTTATATATATCAACAACAAACATGTACAGCAAGGAGGCCACCAATGTATTATAGAGGTCTACTACTTCAGGTCTGCCCACTGTTCACACATACTTTACATGATTTTAAGGAATGACGGACGTGCATGTACATGTTAGCCATGTTTCTGTGATCGGTTATCTGTACATGACTTCCCCCTTGTACAACAGGAAGGTGTCTTGTACCTACACTTTGTCTAACAAATTACCTAGTTGCTAACAGATGAAGATTTCTAATTCCGAAACAGCTGAACCTCTGCAAGTTATTCTTTGTGTGAAGTGTTTGTAAATTAGAAAACGTGCTATCTGTTTAGGGGTTTAGTGTGTGCATTTAGTCGGTACGAATGCTATTATGCGAGTCCTAGCAATGCTCGTAAAATTATCATTACGCGAGGGGATCTAGAGGATCAAACTTTGACAGTCATTAGATTAAGGAATAAGTCCGTGGTTAGTTTGATCACGCAGCGAAAATGCTACAGCAGAGATTTTTGCCATATCATAAACGACTGTCAAAGTTTTATCCTCAAAATTCGATTTAAATGTTCTTAAGGTAGATAATTTATGCTCGTTAATTTTATATTGAATCTAATTGAATCAATATACATTTTGTGTGTTCGTTCATGTCAAAGGTACACATATTAAGTGTTTCTGTTATACAGAGTGAAAGATTTTTTTACATTTTAGTTTTTAACATTTAAAAAGGTATTAACGCAAACTGATTGCATCTATATTGCATGAAGCCCTCGAAGGCTGAGATTGATAACTGTTTTGGGTTTTTTTAATACCAACAAGAAATTTTATAAAGAAAAGAAACTCCGCTCAATACGTATATTGAGTAACATATTAAGTCAATAGTTAACAAGTATTCATCAGGAATTGTCAGTGCAAACAAAGTCATTCCTGAAACAGACTACCATCATCTAAATATTTGCTTCTTACGATAATCTCACGTTATGCGGGACGAGGGCAGAAACGTCAGAATGACACTGATCGAATTGCGCCAATAGGCCAATGAACGTAACTGCAATGTAAATGAAAAATATGTAGTTCTATGCTGTGATTTTGTTAAAGATATATACATATATCGTGTTTCTGTATATGAAAACGCGGAAACTGTTATTGAATAGAAGATAGTGGAGATAACTAGTTAACATAATAAAATCGTATTTGTATCTCAACGTTCAACTTTAACACACGCAAAGCCAAATTGATATTAAACAAAAGATCCAAAATAAGTTCCAAAATTCTCCAATAAAGCTGTAGTTGTGGAATAATGTTTGTCTTAACACCCTCGCCCTAACAACGTAAATCATGTCAACTAGTATGAAACTTGTTGATGCATTTAATCAGACACGCATGAGTCGGTCTAACCATACGATTGGCATGTTTACCACCAGTCAAGATCAATTGTATCTCCCGTGCATGCCTATGTAGGGAAAAGTCAGAATTAATTATTATAAACTGGTTTCTACGGCTCACATTTAGGGCGTGAACGGCGTAGCTTTCGCCAAAAGGGTTGAGCATTTGAAATATAAACACGCTTTAATTATGAGATGTTTTAACTATTTAATTATAATAGTATGTCATATTTCACGACAAACGGTCATCTACAAAATGTCCACGGTCATAACGTGTCTCTTGTCTCAGTTCATAATCAAATACTCGGCGTTCCGGACGATGTGTGTTTGTCGTGACGTATTTTACAACGTATATGATTTAGGGAAAATTTGTGTGTGTGTGATTTTTATGTAGACAAATTTCAGATATCATATATTTTACACGGAATGTCTGTTAAGACCTGTAGAAGGTAGCACTGGATGTGCATTGGCACGTGCATGTCGGGGAAAGTTCGTGCGTCCCCATATAACACAGGAATGTCGATGCACAAACTAGCTGTCTGATCAGAAAGCGATGCCATTACAACTCCTCTTTTCTCAAGTTGGACATTAGATTCCATAGAAAATTCAAGATGTTATCATTTTTCAATTTTGCCAAACTCATAAGAATGAATGCATTAAATGTTCGAAATTGCTTCAAATTTCCTGTAAAGCAGACGAGATTTGTATGATTTAGCATATGAAAGAGCGATTAAGCCGATAGATGTCGCATTAGAGCAGGCGCGGCGCTTAGCGGTAGCCGTGGTATAGCACTTTGTGTATATTTGTCTGTTTTTGTTACCTTATTTTATGTATCAGTTGTTTTAGTTCAGTCCCATACTTAAGGTGTAGTTTTAATTTATGTTCTTTATATTGCGTTAGTCTTTGTGAGCCAAAACATCAGGGATGCTGACATATATATAGTAGATACTTTATTGTATTGTGTTTGTACTAATAAATCATTTCTTTGATAATTTCAGAGATACCTGTTGCTCCGACCTCAAGACCCCGACCAGGTAGGCCATTAACAATAATAAACCGACAATGTATCAAATGTTTTTATTTTGAAAATGTTTCTAAAAACCACCCGATTATTACGTTTATTTGGACATCAAAATGAACAGATTTGATAGTTACACTAACGGGGGGAAATATAATCAAACACACAATAACACAAACGAGTAAGATTGCTTTTACAAGAGAGGAACATCTCTACAAGGCCAGTGATGTATGTATACATATACATATTAAATGTACTGTTTAGTATCATACACCGGACAGGGCTGGGACTACAGGTCTCTTAACTATTTCACTTGATGTGTTGGACTTAACGATGCGAGCATATACCTCAGTGGTATGCGGATAATTCCGCATCAAATGTGCAAATTCATAACTTATGATACGTTACTGAAATTTAAATCAAACCTGTAATTCTTTATTCATTTTCTTTGGTGGGGAAATGTTTCCTCTGGGAGAAAATCATCGAACTTAATCCTCCACAAACCTTAATCTAACCAAATTACAGGATCGCATAAAGCCACATACAGCCACAGGGTAACCCCTATTCAATATCTTTGACATAAGTTTCTGAATCAAACATTTGATTTGTTACTAATACAACGCCTACTGTCACGATTAATCCAAAATATCAAACTCTCTTACGGTTGAAAACGTCCCAAGAGCTATCCCAGACCATACTTCAGTAAAAAATGCAATATCCGACGAAAGGCCTGTCGCCTGGTTTACTCGCCTGAAAGCCATGGCCAATGCTATGATTGATTGTAGAGTTTGGGAAGGTTTTTCGTTTAATGGGTCGGATTGAGCGCTAACACTCTATTACAAGACGGAAGAAGAGGCGCGGAGTGACGAGAGACCGGGCCACCTAACAAACCTTTTGTCTCCATTCACCACTAATACCCGCCTTCCTATTTGAAATCAAAAGTTATTTTGGTTGGTTCGCGTCCAGTTTGATACCATTCCAATTCTAAGATTTGTTATGACTTCGACGGCAAGTCCTGAAAGAAAACAACCATGCCTCGTGTTAGTGTATACAGTTCGCACTATTTCTTCTTGTGGAATGTTTTTCATACGAAATCACGGGATTCATTGAAATCATTCCGCCTGTATATGCGATGCGCATGTGTATGTATTGTGTGTGGCCCCGTACACCTGGCCGCACCAGCTAGGGTCTATTAGGTACGGGCAAAACACGCGCGTCAAAAAAATACTACTCTGTTTCATCGAGCAAATGTCTAACATCAGGATAAAAAGGAACGCATTAATAGGATGTAGTATTAAGGTAATGAAATCGTAAAATGAACACCGAACTATAAGTGTGGCCAGGAGAGCTATTAATACACAATTAGGTGGTGTAATATTAGCATGTTACAGTAACTATAGCAATGTACGTTCAAAATTCACGTCCACGGAGAGTGCACTTACCCTTGTTATATCGGGTTACAAATAGAATGGTGTTTTTATTACATTCTGCATTACCATCGTAAAACGTGGTATAAACGTTAATAATATATACGCCATATTTATTCACACGAGTGTGAAAAGTTCAACTTTTCTAATTTTACTTTTTACACAGACAATATGTGTACTATTCTGGGAGTGTTACACAGTACACAGTGTCCACAGAAAATAAATGTACTGTACTGACAGTCTGTAAACAGAGGGTAGGTTTACTGACAGTGTAGTATACACTGTACACAGACAGTAGACATACTGTACCGACAGTCTGTACACAGAGGGTAGGTTTACTGACAGTGTAATATATACTGTACACACAGACAGTAGGTATACTGTACTGACTGTCTGTACACAGAGGGTAGGTTTACTGACAGTGTAGTAGACACTGTACACAGACAGTAGACATACTGTACTGACTGTCTGTACACAGAGGGTTATGGACAGTCTGGTGTAACACTGTACACAGACAGTAGGTATACTGTACTGACTGTCTGTACACAGAGGGTTATGGACAGTCTGGTGTTACACTGTACACAGACAGTACATGTAAATGTACGTTTAAGACATCTATACACATTTGGTATCTGGCAGGAGTCTACTATACAGCAGCACTTCTGCATCACCAGGGCCCTTATTCATAAAACCGCTGTCATAAATCATGTTTTGTTCATGATTTGGAACAATTGTTTAGAGACTTTAAGCGGAATACTGTTCAAAATGTTTACACTTAACTTTTCAACCGTGTCACAATATTCAAGAGAGTTACAAGAAGTTTCAGTTAAGAATCCATGCTTAAAAATGAGATCGGTTTCATGAATACGGGCCCACAATTTGTAGAATGCATTGTGGAACACGTCTAGATTTGATCTATACTGTAACTGCATTGCATCTTTTTACACACAAAAGCTATATTCCAAAAATATTTCATAATGCACTTGCACTGCAACATTGTTTGCATAAAGTTAATAGCAACAACGTCGTATTTTTGCTAATTATAACCCTAGATTGAGTTAGACATAGACACACTACAATTAAACTGTCTAGACAAACTGTAAAACACTGGTAATATCTTAACGCCCTGTTCTAAACCTTTATCTCTCAACACTATTTCTAGTAATAAATATCGTTGATTTTGATAAGTTAATAACTTTTTGAAATGGTTTGCGATTATGTCAATTATAGGTAAAAGTGTGGTTTGGATTGATTAATACAAATATCATAAAACCTGTAACATGCCACACTAGCGATCGTGCCGATAAGGGTGTGGCCATCCACGCCAGGCTCTATGGCCTTCTGATTACTAGTAAAACACTATAACTAAATGCATGATTCAGTACTTCATATATGTCGACTTATTGATGTTGTATAGTGGAATGATTACAATGAAATCTTCCATCATCCTTTGAATTATTTTATGCCATATATATGTCATTTACACTGAATGAGATCAATAGTTATAGAACCATATCCTGCTGACGCTAGCAGCTCCAGTGCGCTATGAGATCAATAGTTATAGAACCATATCCTGCTGACGCTAGCAGCTCTAGTGCGCTTTACAATATAAAGGACATGTATAGTAACACAATATACATATACAATTAATATATAATACACAAACAATTAATATAAAATACGTATAAAATACTTAGCCCGATTTTAAAGGATACAGTTCCTGTTCTGTATGTTCTATGGGGATGTATTCATTTCTCAGTTCATAGTTATGGTATAACTCAAAATATTACTGCCTTGAATTAAGGTGTCAAATTGATTAAGATGTAGTACAAAATGATGATGGCACTCTTTCAATCGACAAGCTACATCAAAAACAATAATAGAGTGTAATAAAAATATTCTTACCGTGGGTGTAATACTTGTCGGTAGCACTTAAATCCGCGATTATTAATTATATAGATGCAATCACGAGGAATTGTATAAACGACAGGACAAACGACTTCTGTATGTTCCTTGCTTTACTGTCTTTATTGACAAATGAACAGTAGTGTGGACAGCATATTCACTAGAGATACGAAGAAAGGGTTTCAGGAACTTGTTTAAAAATACAGAAACCCAAACGAAATAAATATTTCACTACACCATGTGGACATTTCGTCTATTTAGTACTCCAATCATTGGTACTACACATGTAATGCAAACTCCCTGTCTAAAGGTGGTCAAAAGCATATGTAGAATACAGCGGAAAGGGTGCCTGTAAAACCGTTTATAACGTAACAAATATACAACGAATAATTCATACATAAACTAGTATAAAATGCGGAATATAAGTGACAGGATATATATAACTAGTGAAGTCAGGCCAAGACTATGCTGTGTGGACAAAGATAAGTTGATACGTTGTTATAATTGGTACCAGATTTTGTTCAATGTATAGACGTTATATATGTTGAACATTACGTGTAACACTGAACAATTATTTATACGGCCTGGACTTGCAAACTCGACGGAAAATAACTATTCTTGTATCTTGGAGTTAGTCGTTTTGTTGTAGTGACACTAATTGTGTAGGATGTGTAGTATGGAGTATGACCTATGTTTCTACACTGAAATGCTGTTGATTTTGTGTTAATTTATGTTCATTATTGTAATATTGTATTGTCTGATTTGTATTGCTCCTCATTCTAAGACAATTTTACCCCATTTCAGCCGTTTGTGGAAAATGCAAATCGAAAAACAAGAGAGTCAACGTTCGGAAATATTGCCGCCGAGACTTCGGTGAGTGTTCAAGGAAATAGTTCAGTTTTTGTTCCAGTCATATGATTCTGTTTTGAAAATAACAATCCCTTTACATAAACAATGTATATATGTGTGAATTACACATATTTGGATTGAAAATGTAAAATGTGGTTATATATAATAGAAGCAAGTACGTTAATACTATCTTAAACAAAACAAAACATGTAAATTAACAAAAATTGTATCGCCAAATTAAAGGACACATCTTACAATATAAACCATTGAAGTCTATATATGTTGTCTTGGCAGAAGACACATCAACTACAAAAGTCTCATTTGGATTCTGTTTACTGCATGTTTTAATTAAAATCTTTAGTGTCATGACATTTTCAATTAAATTATTTTCAGCTGTCCATGCCAACATTCTGTCCAGGGAGACTGTCGGAGATATGATCAGATTTACAGTCCACGTCATCAGCATATACAAACCAGACCCCAAACAGAACAGACGAGGTGAAACGTACCTGTGGATTCCCAAAAAGGACGTCAAATGTAAATGTCCAAAACTGCGTCTCAATCGTCAGTATCTTCTTATTGGTAAACACCGGAGGAGAAACAATCGTACCGGATATGACGTAGACCGGAAGACTATCGTCATCCGCTGGAAAGACAGGTGGCAGCGTCGTCTCCGAAGATTCGTGAAACACCAACGGAAAGGCAAATGTAGGTCAAACAGCTCGCTGAGGAAGAAGCGAAATTAAAAACGATGAAATAGCATAAATATGAACTGAACTTCAATCATAATTGAAAACTGGAGTTTGATTAAATAAGAACGTGATATGTCACTCAGCGTTAGTTAACATAGACTCATGACACACTATTCCATACGGACAACAACAGTGTTGTAGCATGGATTCATAACCAACCAAGTGTGACGGGTATTATATTACACAAACTTTGATAACGTTTATAGAAAACCAGGTTGTGTTGTACATACCAAGTGACCACCGACTTCCCTTGTGTCTTTTGGAGAAAAGTTATAAAAGTCTTTTTTCTGCATTAAGTACACAAAACAAAGGATTCATTCAGGCATATCTGGCAGAATGCCTCCTATGAAACCAGAAGGGAGTAAAGACGAGGCGGCAGTGAGGATTATTTTTATGTGCGAACATATTACAGTTTGAAAACATAGTATATTTTCATACATGTGTTTACAGGCACAATATTTTCTATAAGATCGATCCCATTTGAATTATAAAATGGAGAACTTTTCAAAACTGGTTACGTTGTGAAATTGTTCTCCAGTGTTTGACGATTCGTGTGTATATAAACACAGTGACAATTGTTAATGACGTCATTCGGATATACTGTTGTGTTGTAACCGTCTTGACATCTGTTCATTGTTCCTTTGTATACGTTACATATGTGTATAGTATTTGAGATATGTATATAGATAATTTAATCGTTATATTTTATTGTTCAAGAAATCTGTTTAAATATTTCTGTTATATTAACGATATAATATTTGACTTGAAAGCTATGGCATTTCAGGACATAGATTATCTACATATATGTACATGGCATCACCATTACAAATGTTTAGTCGTGTCGCCTGGACATGCGTTTGATATTATTTAACTAAGATATATGCCAGTAAGATATGAATCTATATTGGCAACCTTTACCAAAGCAGATGTTCATTGAAATATTAAATTCCTATTCGCACACACAACATAAAGTCAAGTTTAGCAATATTGCCATGTATATGTATGGAGAGATTGCTTCGATAGGGAATTGTCAAAATTGTGCGAGACTTCATTAAATTATTAAAGAGGAAAAATTTGGGTGGTACAGGTCGCACATCAGATTGTAATAAGAACGTCAACTCCGTAGTTTAGGTACTACTGAATATGATAAATACGTTAATTCACAAGTTGGGGAGGTGCATGGCCTGTTGATATGGATTTAGACGTCGACTAACTAATTTAGGCTCTATTGATAATGAACCAACGTCAATCCAGTGCTGTAGACTGTTGAGGTACATATTTTACATTGACTCAGTTGTTATTTAGATGTTTTGAAGATGTACATACATATGTTGCTATTCCTTTACACTGTTTACCCTACTGTTCATCTGATACGCTAACGACCATAAAACACCACAATATATGCTATCTCAGAAATCTTCGTGAGGAGGAGTATATGTACAGGGCACTCGGACTTCCCAGTCTATATGTACCGGGCGCTTGACCCGTCTGCAGTATGCATGTTGTACCGGGCACTTGACCCGTCTGCAGTATATGTACCGGCGCTCGAACCGTCCGAAGTATGTGTACCGGACGGTTGACCCGTCCGGAATATGTTTACTTGGTGTTCGACCCGTCCAGAGTACGTGTACCGGCGCTCAAACAACCCGGAGTATGAGTTCTGGGCGCTCGACCCATCCGGAGCATGAGTACCGGCGCACGACCTGTTTAGAGCATGTGTACTGGGCATTCGACCCGTCCGGAGTATGTGTGAGAGCTCGTACCGTTCAGAGAACGAATACGGAGCGAGCACTCGGACAGTCAAGTGCTTTAGTACAGGGTTCTGGACCCGTCCGGAGTATTTGCACAGAGCAATCGGACCGTCCAGAATATATGTACCGGGCCCTCAAACCGAATTCATGTGCCAGACTTTTGCACGGTGATGACGTATGCCACGAGGAGAGTGGCTACTTACACCAGGGTTTTTATCAGACGACAGTGTGATATATTGGTTGTGCCCCTTGTCCATCTAATAAAATTTCATGTAAATCTTCATCTAAAATAAAACAAAATAATCTGCTATAGTGTTTTAAGTTTTATTTTCCTGTTGTTCTCTGTTCGATGAACGTATCTGTTATAGTGTACTGTTCATTTATGAGCATTTACCACTCTCTCCCACACTATTTACCACTCTCTACCACTACGTAACCCTTCAAATTTCAAATGGCATTCACATCAGATGTGAATGTCATAACCAGATTGTCAGTATTATTATTATTATCATGTCATAATTGTGACGTTGGAAGCCGCTGACCCTCACTTGAAATTGGTTGTTCTTATCATTAAACAAATATACGTCATACTTATTTGAACTAACAAAAAAAGTTAAAAGTAAATATAAGCATCTTTCAGTTTGCTTTCATAGCTAGTCCACTTTATGGAATTTGTCACACGTTCCCTTTAGTATTTATATTGACTATAATTTCTAACTGAGATATGTGTAATACTTAAATATATACATTCGCACTATATATCAACGATCTGACCTAACAAATAGAAATATGTTTTATATAGTGAATCTTTGAGTATTGTAGTGTCTACATTGTCATTGAAAAGTAAGTCACAGCCTAACGTCATCATAACATGTATTTCTTATGATGGTCTCACGAAAGTTGAGTATTCCAAACAAAAATAAGCACGTAAACCATCCCCTTTTCTTGTAGTTTTCAAAAAATAAATTGTCGATTCTTCATTCCAAGTTAATAAATAAAAATGTGTTATTTTGGTCGGAAACTGTCGTTATATTTGCTAATCGCTCACTTTGGACTCTTTTCTCTTAAGATGAATTTGTGGAGGTTTCGTAGATGGTGTTCATGAAAAAAGAAAGAGAAAAAAAGAAAAACACAATATCACCTTATGACAGAAAGAAATTGTTAAGTGATTTTAATTTAGAACTTATATGAAAATTATTTTCTTTGCTTATGTTTAGATTTGTACTCTCAGATTAAGCGTTTAAATTCCCTAAAACGCCATGAACGCCCAAATGTGTTTCCTTTACCGAGAGTACGGAACTAATTAGTTTGTATGCAGTTTTGTTAATAGTGTTCTTGCCTGCATGTGTTGAGGCCAATTATTTTGAAGTTACTTGTACTTTGAAATTGATGAGAGAAAAGTTATTTAGCGGAAACAGGCATAGTGATAAAAATACGACCGTGTTTATAAATACAATCGAAAAATACAATATGCGTGCATAGTCTTTGGGAATTGTATATTTCATATAAAGCAAAGAAAAAAATGTCCTGCAAACCGTAAGAAAAAAATGTATATGACTTTGATGCAGTGGGCGTTTGAAATATTTTTGGCACATTCATATGACAAAGCAATTAGAAACTAACAGAATCCACAAAACATGCATTTCACTAGAAACCGACAGACTATTTCACCTTTGGCGAAAATATCTAATGACAAATAATTTTACCTTTGTGTATAAGTTTACTGACTGTTTTACCATTGGTGAACATTTCTAATGACATACTTTATCACCTTTTGTGAAAATGTCTACTGACAGAATATTTTACCTTTGTACATAAGTTTACTGACTATTTAACATTGGTGAACATTTCTAATGACATACTTTATCACCTTTTGTGAAAATGTCTACTGACAGAATATTTTACCTTTGTCTATTTCAGAGTTGTTGGATAATTTCAGGAAATAGAGTCATTAATAACCGTGTTTACAGTCAAATTATCCCAGGCTTCTTCGCATCTAAGTGTTAAACGTATTCTTCTCACAAACCACACTCTCAAATGTCTTCATAAAAGACAGCAACATGTACTGATGTGAAGCCTATTAATGTACTCCTACTCTACAATTACGACAAACATTTTAACACGTTTTACACCGCCTGTTTTTCTAATAAGTCTTTCGTTGAAGTTGTATTTGATTGATGAGCGAACGAGTGGTGAACAATACAAAAACACTCTTAGTACATGTAAATGAATAAATAAATTTAATAATTGAACTAAAAGCGAAAATTAAAAAATAAATAATAAGCTCCATATGGGTATTAGTCACAATGACAATGGATGTATGATATGTACTCTAGAACGGACAGCAGGCTGGCCTGTTATACACATCAAGTTGAATGTTAAAAGACTTGCTGTGGCTGTGTGCAGACGGAGGAATGGTATAGTCATCAGTGTTATCTGACGATGTGAAAGTCGAGGAGGCAGATGAGCTGTGCAGACCGGAGATGTGTTCTTCAAACATACACCCCACTGTTCTACGGGGTACTACCGGTACAAGGTGACAGGTCTCTAAACTTTGACCTAACTAGGTGTTAGTGGTGAGCTCATTGAGTCTCTAACACTGAGGGTGTTATTGTTGAGTTCATGTAAGTCTCGCTATCCGACCTCGACGTAACTAGAGGGCTTACTGTAGGGCTATTGAAAATGATAGGCTAATTCGATTTCGCTCTCTTTAAAATAAGTGCATGAACAATATTATCTAAAACGAGATTCAGCAATGTGTATTATGTACATTGTAAAACTATGGTTATTTTAATTACTTTATCATTTATATATTATCTATACCGCCTACCAGTAGCATAGAATACTTCAGAAGGTGAGAACGACTTGAAAATTGATTTTGCCATCTGGAAATGTTTTTTCGCAAAAGAGGATTTCTGCTCGTGCCAGGTGACGTCATGAAGCGGAAATAAAATCTGTTTACATGGTTTTAAATTCCACGGTGTTCCTCCGTGCAAAACTTGCATTTGTTGACATGTGTCACTGACCGACGATTTCGATTATCACAAGGACTAGAAGTCGATTGGAAGAGACAGTATTTGTTTACTTGTTTATGAATGAGAAAATATATAAGGTATTAGTCTGTAGATAATGAACAGTTTATTCCAGTGATATCAAAGTTTTACTTTCTGCACAAATAATGTACGTATTAAACGTTTTGCCATTGTCATTGTGACTAATACCCATATGGAGCCAATAACATTTTGTTTTTAATTTTCGTTTTTAATTCAATTATTAAATTGTTTAATTGTTTGCGACACGTTCTATACGTACATTGTTTGTGTAGAAAGTAAAACTTTGATATCACATATTCCAAACTGATGAATCTTATTGAAGCTTATCCCAGTATTTTAAGAGTTTGTCGTTCGAACAATTGTAGAAGTTGTAGAAATTGTATATATGTAATATAACACAGTATTTTCTCATCACTGGCACGTTGGTAAATTCTCGTGGCCACCTGTAGTGGCCTCTTGCTTTTATCCACGTGCTGTGTGATATTACATATATACACTTTCTAAAACTCTGAGGATATAGTTTAGATACTGTATAACTACGATAATTACAGTATACACATTATACCACTATGACGATAACTGTTTAAACATTGTACAACTGTGGCGATTAAATAAATACAGTGTACATCCATGTCAAACCATAGTAGTTACAGCTATAACCCTTTCGTTACGAGACAATATTCACAAGAGTTCATCTTCAGCAACAAGAGGACCTAAAAAACATGTCTTCAGAACACCGACGTTCATCGCCTGCCTGGCCACATCGTTCTTTTGGAGAGTCTTCGGTACTTCACAAAATGGCAGACGTCAAACGGTCGCCGACATCAGAAGAGAACAGGAGCTTGAAATATTGTTGAACAGGAGAAATATATCATTAAATTAGAAAAAGGGGCCAAAGCAGATATGATACTGCAGATGAAGAATTTGTGAACAGTGAAATGTATATACTAGAAGTGAAACCGTGAAGTAAGTAAAATAATTGAAATAATTCTTGACCAATGACATCGAAGTATTGAAGTTTTGTGTATATTTATCTTATATTCAATAAGTATTTATTAGTAGTTTGAATATCAGTGTTCAATGTCCAATGTTCTTTCTTCCTTAGGCCTTGCGGCCTATAAGTTGCAAATACAAACATAAATATTTACAATATATACAAACAAACGGAGAGTGAGTCATAACGAAGTGTTTACATGCTTAAATTACACAATATCATAATTAATCCTACAATTTATGTTTTCGTTTCTTTAATGCCAATTGTACAATTTTCCCGTTCTATTTCTATTTCAGTGGAATACCCTCAATACAAATTCATCAATACACTCATAACATTTAGATTAGGAAAGTCTTGAGCAAAACACTCAAAGCTGTAGGATAGCAATGGCTCTCCACTATTTGAGAATTAAAGGAAAAAGAAATGACATATTTAATAGAATGTGTAGTACATGCATTCTATATTTCACCCTATCAGATCGAAATACCTATGTCAGTCAAAAGGCAAGAGACTGATCAACAATGTTAGACAGGGCCTACGTTGGTTTTGCCTGTTGCTCGATTCCTTTTCTATTAGAGATATATACAATAAAATATTCTGAATTGAATATGATGAGTGACTGTTGATTCTTGTAGTTTCGTAGTTCTTATCATATAACAGTGAACGTGGTTTCAATTAGTGTTGAAGTTCTAATAATGACAAAAAAAATTAAAATAGTTTTGTTGTTGAAATAAAGCCAAGAAAAAACGATGACGAGATTTTAAATGAATCTAGTCTTTCTTTCGAAGTTGAAGGGATATATCCTGGTTTTTGCGTCAGTAGATCAAAACTATCGCGAACAAAGTGTAAACATAATAATTATGTACAAACCTACACTATGTCATATTCTTTAACATTGGTTTTCTAGCTGTATAATACAAACTAGGACTACAATGCAAATTGTTCAGATACATATGTGAACGTACCCGGAAGTGGTTTCAATCAAGGTGTATAGATATAAGTTGCATAGAAAACATGTTTTCATCAAACAGTCAAAATCATTACGTAATATACAACTGTAGATAGAACACCTGTTTATAATCGTACACTATAAGAGAATTTCTGGTTACCAGGAATTCATTTACCGATAAATGTCCTGCTCTACACTAACAGACGGGAAGACACGAGGCTTCAGTGTACACCAGAATCCGTGGTACAAATCTAGGTTGATGTTGTCTACAGGAAATAGCGAGTAGACACCAATGCTTATTGATAATTTACAAAACACACAAAGCCTTAAAAACAGAAATATGACTACATCTCTTAGCTATTTATCACCTCATTGTTCGAAATTATGAATAACCACAAATACCATTGTTTTTCATTTCTTATTTTCAAATATCTATTTTATTTTAAAATTTGTTATAAACAAACTAGGCTGTTAACTGTTTAGACATGTTAACTCTCAAGAAGACAACACATAGTGGTCAATATCCTAATTGATTAGTTTGTTTAGTGGTAATTTTGTTATAATAATAACGACCTCTGGAACTCTTCATGACTTGATTAAAGACCTTTGCCACTTGACATGGCGCTGTGGAAACCACCTCGAGCTCTAAATATACCACTATCTAGATAGATCATGATAGCTAATCTCGCATACCTACAATTTGGACTGGATGTTTTTCATACTTGATACGAGTATCATCTGGAACTGTAGACCGGTGTTGGTGAGAAATACCTCCCCCGGTAGTGGGGTGGTACTTGTCAACACTACGGAGGGGGCAGTAAAACGCCACCTGTCGCTCCTCCAAGACTCTAGGTCCTGCTTTATCTTCACCGCCGTCCCCTGAGCCCACTTTGATGTTAGAGGCACGAGCAGAACGAGCCGGCGATTTGTTACACAGACGCATTCAAAGTGCCCTAAATATGTAACTATTACCCCGCTTTAGTTGCGTTTTATGACTGGACCTGGCAAGGTAGAACATAAAGTCACGTGGGGTGTATAAAATCTGCTATGATATACAACTTACGTTTACTAAACACTAAGCACGCAAATAAACTACACTCCTTTTTGACGACAGGCAGTGTCATCTGTAATATAGGGGAGTTCTACAATTAGCTGAGAGTGACACAGCACCGTACATATCTACATACCGCAATCGTTTAATGTGAATGGGTCTGGAATTTTTTTCCTGTTAATGTTTATAAATGTTAGTAACATGAACTTTCTTTTTTAACTTGTGATACAACAGCAATGTGAATTTAACGTTAAAAAGATAGATGAGTCACGGCGGGATACAACAATGCTCACCTTGAACCTGGGTAGATACGATACGGTAATGTGTCCATAGACTGCAGTAGCCGTCATAAAGATGGCATGGTGTCGTGGTGTTGGTGGTGGTGGTGGTGGTGGTGGTGTGGCAGTGGTGGTGGTGGTGTGGCATTGGTGGTGGTGTTGCTTGTGTTGGTGGTGAGATTGTAGCTTAGGAGGGGTGGTGGTAGTGGATTGTAGTGAATATACAGATATATTATAGCTCAAGATGGTAAGATTTAGTCGGTTGTCCCTCCATGTCCCACCGTTATTCGTGTTCAATCATATTTCTCTTTCCCTGATGTAGTACTGGACACTAGTAATGCTTTAGATATTTATTACCGGCGATCGTATTTAAAAAAAAATAATAAGATATAAGGAATAGCACCACTTGAATCAAATTAATTTGTTTGTTTGTTTTAAGTTTAACGTTGTCGCAACATTTAGATCTGAGGTCACACGGATACAGATGCTGAAGGGGACACCGCTGAAAAGGAAGCATTGTTAGGTAGGAACAGAGGTCCCAATCGCTGCAATGAGGACAGCAAGTTAATATAGGATCCTCTAATGCCCCTTAAGCAGAAGACACCGATATAAACACCTATGCTGCAAGTGTCTCATATAAGTCGCCTCTTGCGTAACATGCAAGAAGATACATCAGGCCCAGTCTTTTAAAGACTTTGCAGAGACGTTGATTGAATGGTTATGTGTTTTTACCGTATTAATCATTGAATAAAATTTATCATAGTTCTGTAGGAACTCAATATGACCTATTTTGACGTCATAAACTTATAAAGATATTGTGATACCACAGTAGATATCTAACCTTTCTCCACCACGAAAGAGTTAGGAAACACAGCAGTTTTTCTCTCAACGAAATATAGCTAAACATGTATATGACAATCGTTTATTTCAAATATTGTTCAACAGATATTCATTCGAAAGGTTCCTTATATTGTGAACATGTGCTTCGTGCTAGTTTCATAATAAAACGTTGTTCTCTGATTGTAATATTAACAATGACAAAGGTTCTTGTTCGTCATTGATTGACATGCATTGCTTACAAATATTGCTGATAGATTGCAACCGGTAATTTAAGAAACCCAACCTTTCTATTGTTATAAAGTCGCCGTTGCGTCCACGTCGGTTGTGCAACTAAGGTTAAACAATCTTAGCATTTGTGCCGAACATAAACCTTTGTATTGTACATACAAAAAAAGTGTTTCAAGATGAAATGCAAAATATTTACGATGAAATAGGAAATTATAAAAACTACCTCGGCAAATGCACCCAAATTTGCTGTATGGTGTAGCTTGTCATTATTGTAGCTTTATCACACTAGCCTCTATAACAATCTGAGATATCAAATGGATATTTAACTACAGAATGCTTAAAAAAAACAGACGGTAATAACAGCAATATATGTAATAGATATATAACGAGTATAACACCTCCAGGAAAACGGCGTTTGATATACACCTGTCTTCAGGCAGTAAAAATATGCAAGAAGGCATCAACTGTCCACTTACATAAAGAGGTGTGCTCCGTTTGATCAACGAGCGCAAGTGTATTCGTCACCTCGGCCAGGCTAGGACTATTCCAGCCTACTAGGGCTGCACGCGAGTCATTAACACAAGCTAATACGTCTAGCCGAGACCTCGCCAGCTTCTCGACGTCTTACACTGTGAATATTGTACTGGAGTGCCGAGAAAATGAATTGGCACCATCTATTTATAGAGGATTGTCTTTTTGACTAATTTGTTTCTTCAAAAGTAACATAGACAAATTTTGATTAATTAATCGACAGCTATTTCTATGGGGTTGGATAGTGGCCGATAACTGTCACCTCTCTTCTCGTCTACAGCGCCATACTCCGGTACCAGACACAATATCAGCACTGGAAACTCAGACCTAGCGGTGTCAAACCACAGTCCAATCTTCAAGGCACTCTGTCTTAATCTTCACGCCTCTATAGAGTGCTTAGGACCCCAGCCATACTATAGTTAAACCCTAACTGGGCTAGCTGTAGTAAATGACACACTTCCTTACGTTGTTTCCTTCGGAGATCTGAAGAGTATTGGGATCCGACCATTTATGGTCAAAGACGTTCTTTGGTGGAAGAATATTTAGATTACCTATTGGAATTTCAAAGGGTACAAACTGTGCATCACCTTATATCAACCTGTTTTGTATTACAAAGAAACTAATTGTATGCAAGGGCTATTGCTATAACATCTACCTTCCAAATCAAGTCATTTATAACACCTGTCACATCCTGTAACCGATATCACACTCTAGTTCTATCGTTCACCATGTTAAGGTACTGTTTCCTCCTTGGTTGTTTGGCAGTCTTCCTTTCCTTTTTGTGTTGTTGATTCCTGATTGTTCCTGATCTGGTGTTTTGGTTTAGTGTCTCCTCGGTTCTGGGTTTGCGTTTTGTTTTGGTTTAGTGTCTCCTCGGTTCTGGGTTTGTGTTTTGTTTTGGTTTAGTGTCTCCTTGGTTCTGGGTTTGCGTTTTGATTTGGTTTAGTGTCTCCTCGGTTCTGGGTTTGTGTTTTGTTTTGGTTTAGTGTCTCCTCGGTTCTGGGTTTG
>JAUMHH010158452.1:6752-17997 GCA_032359455.1 Chlamys rubida | reverse complement strand
ATGATAATGACTTACCAGAGGCCTGGAAAGGTCCGTCCTGCTGCAACGGCAGCACAGTGCAGAGTGAGGTGGGAAGGAAATGAAATTATCTTTTTAAAAACCAAAATGACTTTCGTCTTCGACCATGCTACAGGACATGTCAATGCGGTTAGCAAGCTCCCGCTAACTCACTGTCCAACACGTCACTTTTCCGCTTCGTTTAAAATGAAATATCGCTATCAGTCTCACTTGGCTCAAGTAACCCGACCAGGAAAAAAATATGATTTTCCACTTTTCACAATAAAGTCAACCAGTCAGAGGGCGACCGCATTACTCGATCGTCGAACTTGACGGACATGCGTCCGCGGTGTGACGTCATTAACAAATGATGTCAATAGTTTTAATTGGGGTTTTTTATGATTGTTGCGATACAAAATATAACACTAATGTACGAACTGTTGAAAAAAAGTTAAATGATTGTTGTTGCCACGGACTATATTTGAATAATTCGATCAGTCACAGGAACCAGCCGAACCTTCAATTGAATTTTGATGGGATATTTTCATGTTTCTATTGTTATTATTTTTCAAAACACAGAAAGATGTGAAAATCTTAATATAAATATTGAACTATTTCCAGGTGCGGTTCATATGCATTATAAATACCCACTGCATTACTAAGAAAATAAAACAGGAAAAGCTGTTATCCAAGAACTAGCCAAATATGGAGTATCGGGGAGGTACTCTTCTTGGATAGCTGAATTTTTACTTGAGCAAAAACAAGGTCATCGTGAATGGAGAAAAGTCGGAATGCAACCATGTAGTACGTGGGATACCACAAGGGTCGATTTTAGGACCACTTTTATTTGTAATTTATATAAATGGCATGCTTGATTTAACAAGTCCCAAATAGATACATTCCTTTTGGCGGATGATACAAAAGCTATCTAGGGCAATCAATGATGAACTGGATTGTAAGATTTTATAACAGAATACATTTTCTCTCCAAAAGTGTCAGAGGCTTGGCAATTCCGTTGTCATCTAGACACAATCTGATTAAAACCATATCTTTAATTCAAGATCTGGTTTAATCAGATTCATCCAGACTAATGTATTTAGTTCTGCGCGTTGGACACTCCAATGTTAATCAAATGAAGTACTTATACATCATGTACACACTTAAGGAAAACGCAGAACCTTTAAAAAGGACTTCGAAAAAGATAGCGGTGTCACCATAGACAATAAATTATCATTTGATAAAAATATATATCAGAAAAAGGAAATAAAGCCAAATCCATTATGTGATTCTACAAAGAAGAATGGAATACATGAACTTGGAGAGTTTTAGGTTGCTATACACATCTTTAGGTAGACCACACATTGCACACCCGAACAAAATCTGGTGTCCTTTTCTCGAAAAACACATTGAAACATTAGAAAATGTTCAACGTCGACAACGAAGCAGGTACCAGGCCTAAAAGACTTATCCTATAAGGAGCGATTAGAAAAACTAAAAGTACCAACATTAGCATATAGAAGATCACGTGGGGACATGAAAGAGGTCTACATTTTGACAGGGAAATATGACTGTGAAGTATCCGCCATAGTCAATGTCAGAGAAAGTTCATCTACACGTGGACACAACTTTAAAAATTACAAATCGTATTCAAGATTGAATATTAGAACATTTTCGTTTACTTGTACGTCTGAAAAAGGCCCGGAAGTGATGACGTAATACACCCGTCTTTGGGTGACACATACACGTACCAATACACGTACAAGTACAAATAAGGTTACTATGTTTGACGTGCGAAACGTGTATATGCGCATAAAGCATTAACTTCCAAAGATACCAAGCTGTGCAAGAGTTCTTTTGAAATGAAGGTTATAGCTGTTGTTGATGTTTTTGTTCCTTGTTTGCTATAAAAAAAACTTGTCAGACGATTTGTATATCCGTGATGTTATACCTCGAACTTGAATTCCCTTTCCAATAATACCAAGAAATTGGAGCTTAATGCCAGAATAGGCTGGTAATGCAAAAGATGCATGTCACTTCTTTCTTATTAAAGAAAATTTCAAATTCAAAATGATGTAACCGAGGCGTTGGAGCACCGATTGAAAGCCACAAAAATCACTTACCGATATTAGCATGATTTCCGAGTTTGCTCTTCAAATGAAGGTTCAAACGCTGTCACGACCTTTCTTTCCGCCAAATGTGTACATGTAATGTAGTTTGGCCGATATATCGGCCCAGCGGCCCACTAATAGGTAATACAAAAAGAGCCGAACTTGCCCCGTTCTCCCCTATACCAACCGCCCGTCCCCTTTCCCCAGTCTCCCCCTATACCCGAGGCATTTTATGAAACGATTCTTGATCAGTTAGTCTCATATGTAAGCTTGTAAAATTCCATTTATAAATATCCAGTTGTACGAAATTGGTTTAAAAAGAAGAAATTAAGAAACTGTTGAAATTCCCTCTTTGTTACTAGTTAAAAAGGGCATAGTAACCAAACGTGTCGTTCTGGGAAGTTGTACTAGCAAGCATGCGCACGCATCATAATTTTGTTAGATATTGCACTTCAAAGTTTGTAAGATAATGGTTTCAAAAGGGCGCTAAAATTTAAGCAAATGTTTTCCTCAAGATTGATTCTGGTCGACTTTATCTCTTTCAGTACCATATTTAGGTACAACATATTTTCCATAAAATAAGGTTACCGGGGTAATACATTTCCTTGTAAATATGATGAATATACATTCATGTTCATTTCATGTAATACTAAAAACGACGGTTATTTTACGGTTCAAGAAATAAGATGTAGTTCTCATTCAGAGAAACAAAATTCCATTTTAGCAACGGTGACCTTGACCTCTAACGGCGCAATATCTTTGCATCCACTAGGGCAGCCAAACCACCAAGTTTGATGTTTTTCATGATCATTCCTTTTCAAGTCATCAAAATTCTATTTTTAGAAACGTTGACTTTGACCTCTAGCAGACCATTTCCAAAATCTTAAGGGCACCAACACACCAGGTCTAAACTGTATGGTCATTAGTTCTCAAGATATCATCTGGACAAGCACAACCAAGCAGAATGCTATTTTTAGCACCAGTTACCTTGACCTCTAGCAGACCATGCCCAAAACCAATGGGGTTCTTCACACCCACTAGGGCAACCCATACAACAAAACTGAACTTAATGATCATTTTTTTCTTCAATTATCATCCAGACACGCCATTCGGACGGACACTCCAGACGACTGCTATTCCTCTCCTTAATTTTATTGTTTGTCTTGTGGGGGGGGGAGATGATTGAATTCACATTAATCAAACTTGTAATTTCATTGATAAATGTAAGTATAAGTACATGTATATACAATCTGTTTCCAGCAAGAGAATACTGATTATCTAAGGATATTTTATACATAACTGACAACTACATGTACCTCATAAGAAATACAACACAAAAGAAATCAGATTTACATTCAGTTTTATTGCAGTGTAAATAGTTATGTTCCTAGTACACTTATCAAAAACCTTTTTAAATTCACAGACAATCAATTTTATTGTAGCGTGAAATCAAAATATGGTATACAAAATTCTTACACAACATTTATCAGAAAAAATAATCTATAAATGTATCATGTACATGTTGTTGTAAAAATGATACCGTGATTATCTGATAAATATTCATGCTAGAATTATGCAAATTGTATAAATCGAATAAATAAATCAATAAATTTCATACCTACATTTAAACACCAAATATCCGGACTCACCTTTTTATGGTAGCTAAAATTATCTTTATCCTTAAGAGTCCTTCTTTCAATTTAGAAATGGTCAATCTAATTTAAATAACGGTTCCAAAAAAGCCCACGGTCTGCATTCCCATAGAATCTGTCTTCTAGGTCCTACAGACTGAAATTTGTATGATATTTAAAGTTATGAACTTTAAATTAACCTGACCCCCAATCTAATCTATCTCATCATGGAATTCAGATTGAAAAAATAAATAAATGGCCGAAAGTATAATTTGAAACATAATTTAGACCAACAATCTTGCATTTTCTACACAAACTTATACATGATATAACAGACCACAAACCTAACTCACTATTTATATGGTATCATTTTCTGATTATTATAATAAATTTAACTTTTATAAATATTATTATTTTGAAATATTTATCAATATCAAAATATACTTTACCCTGTATTGAAATCAATTTGTAAACATGGCCCTGGGCCACTGATGAAAAAGAAAATTTGTTTATGTACATAAACTTGTATGTAAGATATAGGTAAAATAAATTGCACTCTCCATGTACTGCCAGTTTACCAACAAATGTTACTTATAATTAAACAGATTTAAAATGCTTTGAAAATTCATACAACAATTGTAAATTTGTACATAAGACTTGAACATAATCATAGACTTGTATGTATATCATATAGGTAAGTATATTGTACAAGCCATGAACTACCTGTTCACAATCAAATGTTACTCTACATATCAACAGATAAATAATACTTTAAAAACACATATAACAATTGTAAATTTGTAAATGATACTTCCAAAATAAAAACTTAAATGCTAAAATTCACACAATAACATTGGTAAACCTGTTCACCAATACAGCTTTTTCTTTAAAAAAATTCTACGTAATAACTTCTATAAGAAAATCCTTTCAAGGCAAAAATACCAATAACTGACTGATAATGAACTTGCGAGGTACCCTGTTAAGCAGAGACACACATAACAATTTAAAATAGTGTATGATATAGATCTGCTTCAATTTTAAATCTACACTTTAGGATAATATTTTGAATTCCGGAATATATAGCATATATATAGATATGCTCCAAATCTAAAAATGATTTTTTAACGCAATATTTTGAAGTTCGAGGTAAAATATTTTTTTCAGATGTAAGCGTTTTTAAAATTAAATTAAATTAAATTTTCGTTGTTTAGCCAGTTGGAAGTTTCCGGAACTGTTGAACTTCTGATATTAGATTAGCGGCGCTCCTTCTATCCGAAGGCTTCTTTGCTCAGACGACTGTAGACTTTCCGCTGCTTTCCAGTGTACACCGTTCGCTCACTTTCGTAAGGAGGAATCACATAATCTGGTTCGAAGTCCTCATCAAAATCATCTCTGTAATTAACAACAAACACCAAAAACTATCAGTGATGTCCGAAAAATGTATTTTACAATATAAACTCATTTTGTGTGAAGATTGAATATTTGTGCTCATAGAGACAAATTCAGTTTTGCTGAGATACTTCACTCTCCAAAATATTTTAAACATATTTTTTGACATCTCGAAACAAATATATTCAGCTACGCTTTTTTTGCCTATCACAATAAAAAAAATCACAGAGATACATATCAAAGAATGTCAGTTGTTTAGTGAGATAAAAGAACTAGCCTCGTCTGTCAATACACCTATAGCTATAATACAATACTATTTACAGACAAGGGTAGTACCCGAGGTGAAATAATTACAAGAAATACCATCGTTTACTTTTGGTCATAATGACAGTAAACGAAATTCTACTTAGTATTGACATCAACGTACCTGCTGGAAAATAGATGGGTCAGAACACAGCTTGCTTGGAAATCTGTAAATTGAGATGTTTAGTATTGAGAAAATTGAAGACATATATATAGGATCTTACACGAGTTTCCATTTCATATGAGATTTATGAAACGAGTCTAAGAGTTTTTAATTTAGCGAGCCTCTGGCGAGCTAAAATGAAAAATTTGTGACGAGTTTCATAAATATCATAGGAAATGAAAACGAGTGTAAGATCATTTTTATCACATAATCAAGATTTTTGGCATTTATTCGTGTAAAACGACAATCTTCATGCAACCTTGAAATGTAAAAAGCCGCCATTTTGACTCCAGTGCGGAAGTCTATTACGTCATGTACTTGTCCTAGGCATGACGTCACAATTGAAACAATTGAAATTTTCAACCAATCACAGGGCTGATTGGTCATATTACATGGGTTAATATTCACTGGATAATTAATTATGACCTTTTTAGAGTTAATCTTGTTGAGAGAGCATCTTGTAACTGTGGTCATCCTTGTGAGAATGTCTTTCACTGTTTTATGGAATGTCACCTTTTTACAAACGAAAGACGTATTCTGGTGTATAATTTGAATACTTTTGTTTGGCAATTCACAATTGTCCGTGAACCTCAACTCAAACATTTTTAGATATGTGTAAAACTTTATAAAATCCAGCAAGAAACTTCGAGTTCAAATTGTAAGAACAATTGTATATATTTATTGTCATGATTGTAATGTCATTCAAAATGTGTGCCTAATCCCTTGTCTACTCTTGGCAATAAATATGTTTAAACTAAAGAAGGCCCTTGATCCGCCAGTGCTTATCCTTGTTTACACTTGGCGTCCTCAGTATATTTAATATAATTAACCAAAACACAACCCATAACATAGCAGTCGATGCAGAGGACATCGCGTTAATAAATGCTGAAATTTTGAATCCGATCAGTGTATCTTTTTACATTATTAAATCTTTTTAAATTGAAACTTGACTTCAAAGCGAGATAACTGTTCAGAAACATAGAATATCAAACCTTTTCTCTGTTAATGAATTAGATATTTCATTAAATTATGACATAAATTTAACTCACATAATAGCCCAATCTAAATATTCTTGGATGGTAATGAGAGTTGTCTCCCTTCGACCGTGAAGCGACTTTATTCCGGCGATCCAGCAACTGCAGTGTTAAATCTAGGTCTGCATAGCAGATGAAAATGGTACGCCAAATCAACATCAATCTAATAGTTGGAATTACCTAAAAGTGATTCAAGATACGTCAAAAACAAGTATAGACATGTTAAATTCAATTGAATGTAAGTGCATATATTTCCACGTTTTTATTTTTCGTGTTTTAACGTCCTCGCAACATTAAAGTTAATGTGAAGACTGCTTTTAAAGTTTAAATTTCCCAGTCTTTAATAGAAAAAAATATATCTTTTATAGAACTGAACCTATCTTTAATAGAGAATTGAACATACATGAAATGAGCATGTATCTTCAGTTCAAGATGGTGTCTGTGCCACTCCCTGGTGATATAAAATCTGAGCCAAGGCCAGGAAACATATTTATATTTAATTGGACTCGTTTTTTGTTTAATTAATTCTATTTGAAAAAAAAGTATGCACGAAAACAAATAGAATGGATTGAAATATGTGAATTGATCCTAATTCTCTCCCTTTGTACGGTTTCGTGTTTAGATTAAACGAGCACCTCCGACACTGGTGTACCAAAATACCTTTTCAGTATTGCAAATGACGTGCATCCTTCAGCTCTCAGAACCGGATTAAAGTGGTGAGCTGTATCACGCTGGCCATACGAATAATAAACTGGCGGTATGGTAATATATATTGTGGCTTAAAGTTGTCGAGACGGACGATTGAGAAGTGAAGTAAATCGTTTGATTTCTTCTTACATATCTTGATAATTTCTTACACATTTGCATAGCATCTTCCTTGAGTACTTCTCTATACGTTTGCATAATCTGAAGTCCAACCCTACAGTATTTACAATGTAAGCACGTGTATTTGTTTACACTTTGGTTCAGTTTCGTGTATTGTGCCTGATTTCGTCAGTTTCTTCGTTTATTGTTACATACATGTAGCTGTCACATGCTGAGTAATGCACCGAACTTCCCTACACAGTGAGGACACCGGGATTGTCTACGTTCAGCCATGTATCCTCTGAAAATGAATGTGGATGATACGTTTTCCGTCGATAATAACCTAGTAAGCGTTTCCCAAAACGAAATATTCTCCGAATCCCTTACTCTCATAACAGGTACCATACGAGGAGCTAAAACATGCTACTAAACCGCAAGATATGCGACTACATCGCAGGTTGATTACTCGTATGACAAGAGTGTATATTGTTTCTCATTGTTAATTGAAAGTGAGAGAAATATTTTATTGGCTTAAATGAACGAATTGCATGCAGAAATACTCTGTAATCCTGAAATGTTTGAGAGGAATGATGGAATCCTTCAAAAATTTCAAACAAAGTTGATTTATTCCAGCCGCAGAGTTCAGATTTGTTATGAGGATGGGTTCAAGTATTATCTAACGACATCGTGAGGGTAATTGTACTTCATTTCTCTTGTAGATCGAACAACAACATCATGAAGTGTGTTTCAAATAATGCAAATAACAACAAACACATTTTTTTACTATTTAAAAATTAAATTTGATTAGCAAAATGAAATGACGGAATGAAAACTTCTAATAATGCACTATGATAAAACAGGCTTTAGCTACCAGGTTTCCATGTAAAGTTATCGGTCCGTACTCGCATTCTTTCTTTCAATATATCCCACATGGAATAAATAGTGTTTTGTTTCCCCACGTGGAAAAATAATAATTTATTATCTGTGTCATTTTTAAATCTGTCCACTACAACTTTGCCGTTTAGAATGTAAGCCTCGTTTAGACGTTTTTGAGTCACACCTACTTTTTTCGCTAGCATGCCTGTGATGTAATAATCATCTACCCAGAAAAATGGCACGTATTTCGCAACAGCCGACATCCGCCTAATAACGTCAATGCTTAGAATAAATGCCGATCCTGAACAATATGCCGGGATATAATTGGGCTCCAAATCCTCCTTTGGAATGTACCATTTGCTTTTCTTGTCTCGAAGAACCTTCATACGTAGCCATTGGTTACACAGTATCAAGTCTTTCTTGCCAAGGCGATTCTCAATGTCAGAGGTCAGTTTGGACACTAATTTGAATATATTAACCATAATGTCGTCGTCTGTTTTAAGGGCATATGTGGCATTATAGCAGTAGCTAGAAATCCAGTTCAGTGCTGCAATGCCCTTGTGTGTCAAGTTCCGGTAGGAATCAACGAAATCTTCCTGCACAATGTCTCCGTAATGCGCATGCTCCATTTTCACTTTCTCCATTACGCGGTTATCCGCTACCGCTCCCATAACAAACACCATTTTGGATCGGTATTGATTTAAGATAGCCTTTTGGCCCCAAGTCTGTCGAAGCATTTGACGTTTGTGAAAATTCGGCGGAGCAGTATGCACGTATATAATAAGGTATACATTGTCTTTACATATCCCGTCCGGATTTAATAAATATGTAAATCTGTGTGGGTTCACAACCCCATCGTCATTGGTCTTCGCTGGTGTAGTGTTAACAACAACCCAATCTGTCGTCTGCTTTTTCTGCACGTGAGGACGATTGAATGTTGAAGCTTCCGGTTTGCGCGGGACGAGTTCTACATTGTCTATTTTGGAATCACTGACGATTAATTCTTGCCACGGAGGTTTAAATGAGGAAACAACCGTTTTTGTGGCCCGCTGCACCAGAAATGTGTACAATATTACACTTAGAACCACCAATATACATAGAAACCTGTACACAGTGGGCAGCCGGGGAAACATTCTACATCCGGCAGAGTCTCTGCTCCCAACCTCATCACTAAACAGGTTCCGGTGATGCAGGCTTCCAGATTTTCATTACTGAGATTCTGTCGTCGCCATCCTTAAGTGTGGATTCCGTGAAAACGCTTGACATCTCCTAAAAATAGAATACAAGTATGCATCAATATAATGTTTATGACGAAGTTAAGGTTATATGTTACATAACTGTGAGAAGTGTCTCCGACCTGAAGAGTTCCATAACCTTTGCAATATATTTATGGATTAAGTTTAGTTTTTAGTTAACTATTTGAGAGATTTGAGAGCCACAACAAAAATACAAGCATTAATACATAACACTCAGGTATCTTTATACTATTTAATAAATAAATAAATTAGTATTGCCATTACGGTAACTTGAAATACACAAGTAAATGTAAGGTAGCATGTTTCCTTAAGAGAACTTAACGCCACATTGAATAGTGTTGCAGCTGTGCGACTGCGCGACAGGTGGATTAATAAGTGATCCTAATATCACGTGTCGTCCGCCTTCACGAGCTCATGATATTTCATATTACTTTGCTGGTAGTTTGCTACAAGCTGTTACATAGCAGCCTGATAAATATCCTAAATGTGGTATGGCGAGAAAATTACATATACTGTAGCTATAAAATATCCGGATATACAATTCTCTTTGTTGTACACAAATCCGTTGATTACATATTTCTGTAAGCCGAAGCGGACAATCTGATGCAGATCCAATCCTTCATTTCGTTCCATTTTGTCAAGTAAAGGAGCGGACGAATGATTAGTTTGTATCTGATCGCTAAGAGACATTTTTTCTTTGTTAAATTGTTCACGAGATTGTAGAAGTTGATGTGACGTAAGGAATCGAACAGCGTGGTTGAAAACCAATTTAAAAAATAAATGCTATTTTTCTTTAATTGTATGCGATTTTGTCCGATTCTGAACGTTACAGAAATAATCTCGAGTAAAAATAATCATGAAATCTGAAGAGTCAATATGTTTCGCTTCGCGTGTGTTGGTGGTAAAGTAGAACGCTACTTATAACAATGAATAAGGTTGTTTGTCAGCATTCGTCTCACTTACATTCGTCATTTAATGCAAGCAACCAAAATAAAACGAAACATTAAAACAAAATACCAATGTGCTGAAATGTGACCCACTGCTTTCCAAATCGAACGTATTTACCTTAAGCTTAACACAGTAGCAAAAACAAAGTGCATAATCGACCCCCTAGGTAGCCCGAGTTTCATCTGGCCCTAACACCAGACTTGGACATTTTGACAGATAGATTTCTGGTGTGGGTCAAAATGTCTAGGTATGGTGTCAGGGCCAGAGGAAACTCGGGCTACCCCTTAGGGTGTCGGTGTAAACTCATCTCATCATCGCTATTAACATAATAAATGATCATTGACTAAAACCCTCTCGTTTATAAATGGAAAACAGGATCCATAGCAATTGCTATACAATCTTTTTAATCATAAGGATTACACGTTATGACCGATTATTCAGTTATATTAGTATCTGGGGCGCTATCTTTGCCATGGTTAATCTCGTATAAAACGTGCAGAGTCACGTGGTTTTATAAAACACGTGCATGTTAACCACTTCACACGTGTTTCACGCCGCATTGTTTATAGCTACTACCTCGTTGTTAATTGACCAGCAGCCCACGCGGAGGGCCGGAACACGTGACGTGTAACTGGAACGCATATTACAGGAAAACACAGTGTATATCAGTAACATTGGAGGGACCTTAACGTTAATTACAGGAATACAAATTGTATATCAGTAACATTGGAGGGAC
>JAUMHH010158441.1:0-18001 GCA_032359455.1 Chlamys rubida | reverse complement strand
AAGCTGTATAGCTTTACGTCCCAACTACCCTTTTGATGGCAATGGAGCCAAATGCTTCCGAGTTCGGTAGCAAGCTCGGCCCACCTCGCGCGTCGCTTCCGAGTTCGGTAACAAGCTCTGCCCACCTCTCGCCTGATTGGTTCGGCGGAAACACCCGAGTGAAGGTGTGTTTTAGTTCCCAGACTAACACACAGGACTAAAACACAGTCAGGTCAAAGTGGGGATATATTCGATTTAACCGATTACTTTTATATAGAGTAAATAAAGTAGAGGTATAATAATCTTCATTAATCTGCATAAATATGATCCCGAGGTCACACACGATTAAGTTCGTGGGACGCTTAGAGAGGTGAATGGAACGTAGGGCATGGAACCATAGAGCATGTTGGCTACAGCCATTACGGGAGTACGGCAAACAGTCGGAATATGACTAAATGGATAGCGAAACTGGACTGGGTCAATCGCTGGACCTGGTACATGTACATGTACAATGTAACTCATTTGGTTTGAACGTTCGTCTAGAGTTCAGAGGTCCTGTGTTCGAACTCGAGTATGCTGTGCATTTCCCCATCCCGTTACCAAAATACATGTACAAGAGTAAGGTACATGTTTCAAAGATCGGCTATATCCACTGTTATGTAATGATGTTTTTTTTCTGTTCATGATAGACGGGAACCTGCTGTGGTTTCTCGGTATTTACTTATTTTGGACTATTGTTATCAGACACAGTCACACAACACGGGCGGGTAATGTATGATTCACTAACACGGGCCATCACACAACACGGGCAATGCACATTCACAAATATGGGCGGTCACACAATACGGGCAATGCACATTCACTAACATGGGCGGTCACACAATACGGGCAATGCACATTCACTAACATGGGCGGTCACACAATACGGGCAATGCACATTCATTAAGCAATGAACGCATTATAGCGGTTCATTGTTTACTATCGATTGCCAATACATCTCCGCATATACCCAATGTATCCTGTATATACGATATCAACACCTGCGAAACTCGTTATCAACCCCGTGGGCGAGAGAGACCCATACATAAAATCAATTTATTTTGCGAATTATACGACTGACATATAATTGATGTCTGAAGTTGACAGTACGCGTTTTCAATGAAGTGAAATGATATTTGTTTATAAATATACAGTGTATATTGTTCACCTAAAACTCATTACCGCTGAACTGTGCCATAAACGCCATGTTCAATGGCTTACATCGATACACAATTGAGATATAATAGAGAATCGAAACAGCACAGGTATTGGTCTAAGAAAAAACATACATTTCATATTAAAGGGACATCAAAAGAAACACAGATTTAACGTTAAAGGAACATAAGATTGGCTGGTTATCAGTGGACGATGCCCTGAATACCAAGATAGTAGACAATGGATTATTGTAATCACAAGCCTACCAACGATGCTCATACCGCTTCATGTATGACTGATGTTTAAAACCTGTAGTGGTCTATTTGTAGAAAATGACTGCAAATTTTCGACCAATATTCCATTGTGAGCATTTTACAAGTATTTGGTACTTCGTCTTGGTTTAAAGCTGTCGTGTGGTGGTGACAAGTTAATTTTCTATTGAGTGTCAACATCGCATTTGAGGACAACATGGCGGGGCTCATGCTAACCTCTTCAAAATTTAACAACAGGTGTTTTCACACACGGTCACTTGGGAATCAGAAATTGAAAAATGTCCGCGTAACACGCTATTGTAAGGGAACGAGAATAACCTCCCCTATGTCATTTAAAAAAAAAGAAGTGCGATTAAGATAAAGGGTACCAATGTATCAGTTATAAACACGAAGAAGAGTTCCACTGAAGAGTTTTTTTACTTGGAGTAGTCTCCCTTCTATATAGAAGATCAAGCAACGAAACGGATTTGTTCCGGTTTATAGCTTTGCAGCGAGAAGGTCCTGTGAAGGTCATGTGTTCGACCCCTGCAGTTTTTCTGTTTTCTGTTTTAATTTTTGTATTCAGACTTTGTAAAATGCGTCGTTACATGTGACTTTTATGGAATATTTTTTTGAGAAGGATTAAAACAAATCCTCCACAATAATGACAGAGGTAAATATATCGTTTAACTTGCTGGTACCCCTTACACTAAGCCACTCCACCACCGTGATTGTACAATGATTTGTTCTGGTTTGGACAGACAGCAACAATAGACTTGGATACAAGGTTAAACAGTCAGTGATGTCTTAGAAGGCAACAAGTCTCAGGTCAGGTATTTTAAGGATTTCTTTAAAAGGAGCGTGCACATTTTCAAAAAAATATAAGTCTTTGGAGCGAGCGGATCCAATAAAGGTCACTACGTTACAAGTCTATACTAAATTTCAGACAAAAACAAAGTCGCTAAAAAGTCCGGTGCTCGCCCTTTATAGACTGTAGAGGATCAGCAAAGAGGAGGCTATAATTACACGTAATAACGTGGAATCGTCGTTTGTGTGGGCTATATGATGATGAATGAATCGTGCTAGCAGGTAATGTGCAAGCGTTTACTAGTATACATGTACATTCGTACCTCTACGGATAATGTCCCTTTGAAGAATTACGAGAAAAAGCTATACAGGAGTGAGTCGTACAGCATCCTTTCCAGATTTCAAGAATTTGAAGAAAAAACATTCACTTCATTGTTAATCATTCGAGATAGAACTTTCAACTTTAACATGAAATACATCAGGATTAGAAAAAGATCTAAACCAAACGATTCTCTGATAGCGCAGGGTAAGATGGAGTCCGCATGCCAGCGCACGTTCATGGCGCTGATTTACAGCCTCGCGTGCTGCCTGCATCCCGAGGGGAGGATACTAAGAATTCAATAAAACTGAAATCAGATACAAATATGTAGATCTAGCGGAACAGATTTGGCACAACGTTTACAGGGGAAAACACAACACGTGCGCGAATCTTCCGGGACTGGAATATCAACTCGGATTAATTGTACAAATTGTTCTTTTTTGAGAGTTTCTTCCCTTTGAAACATGCATGAGAAAATATAGTCATATAATACGAATCCGGTTTGAAACTGTAAACATTGAAATAAGTTCCTGAGGCGTCAATGTTTTGTATGAAAACAATATAACACCAGTTCAAAAAGACCGGATGAAACATGGACCTTAACAAGTCCTTGACAGTTGTTGCTGATTCCAATGGATGCATAGTCATGGTTACTCTCATCTCGTTCACAAGATAGATTGCATCAAACAAGTCGAGATTTCAATAGCCGAGACTTACACAACGACATGATCATGAGTGTTAAAAGTAGTTCACGAGACTTTAAAGGAGACAGGAAAAGGGTCATTTAACCGGTTTCATTTTTTTCATAGACTTTAACGTCGAGAAGGTCCTGATCCTGTTCAAGTAACAAATGCTCCAATGGGCACTTGGCCATGTTCTCCTAAAACTACTTTAATTTCCGAACCTTTAATGGAACCAAGCTTCGGTCTCGTGAGCTAGTTACAAATAGTTCAGAGGATCCGTACACCACCGTGACACATTTACACTAGTTCCAAATTCGTCAATGGAGACATTGACCCTTCCCCTGCCTCTCGTTCAATAACTAGTCTCATGGTGACATGACCAAATCAATTTAAAAATAAACACTTGAGAAAGGTGTTTCTAAATTAGTTTCAAAGATTTTTCAACAGACATATGCCTATGCTATTGGTCCAAAAACTTAAATATAGAAACGAAGAAAATAAATTGTCAAGACAAGAATGAAGGCGTGAATGATCTGGTAATGCGAGGCTCCGAAAGTCAAGGCCGATGCTTACTCGAGTATAACCAGATACACTTTTCATTGGGAATCGACTCAGCCAACCATGGCTTGCAATGTGACAGGGTCTTATACATGTAAAACGTCAGAACACGCTATAGTGTAACGAACGTCGCTCTGTAACAGAGCGCCATTAATGGAAACCAATGTAGTGTAGAGCCAGTTGACAAAACAGTAATTTGGCATCAATTAATGCAAGTTTACTCTGAACACAAACTACGACAGAACTGTGTTTGTTGCATCTAACAGTAGGAAAGCACAATTTGTCAAAATGTCGTGTCAGGGGGACGCTTGACTATATCGTGGATCAAGTATTGGCGAACAAACTCCCAAGCTTTCTCTACCCGTCACTCGCACTAGAGATTGATAGTCGCGAAACACGCGCTACTGCCTAATAAGGAGTCAAAATATCTCCGTCCTGATTTACAGTAACTTAAGAATCCATAAATATCACTTTTCTTGACACGATTTCCCCAGAATCTCATAGTAGGTATCATAGTCGATAATCCTATCAGCCTTATTTAAGGTTTGAAATCCAGCTGTTAACAGTAATGCTTGCATGCCACACAATTCCATTCGAACATAGTCCATGATCGGGAATATATTGGAACGGAACTGTGTAGCATACATGTTAAAAGATGCATTTCAATCCTTATATTAACGTTCAAACGAACGAAAACAATATTATTTTATCGTTCTTTGTGGTCTTATTCGGCTCAAAGTACATATTAAACGAACTGTTTCACCAAATGGCGGGACGGTCATTTTTGCAGGAAAAATATCTTGGCTTTTTATGATGACCAGTTCCGTCAGCTAGCAAAAGTCAATCGGAAACAACTCGAAGTTTCCGTCATAATTCAAACAGTTTGACGGAAAGACCCGAACAGTTTGACGGAAAGACCCGAACAGTTTCCGATTTGAAAACAAGCTGATGTCGGATAAGAACAACATTTAAGGTTGGTAGGTTTATGAAATTGACAATGTAAAAGAAATGTAACCATCTAAAACAATACGCATCTACGTATGTACGCACGTATACATACAACTACCAACTATTTGTCCATAGCTTGTATAGTACCTTACACAGAATATACGTATCTTCAGATACAGGTACGTTTACCTGTCCCACGTGTTCGCAGCTATTGTGATAATAAAGTGTACAAGTTACGAACAGCGAGCTTCATCTGTTGATGGAGAAGGACCCCGACTGGTTCATTTCAACAAATGTCAGAATGATGCCATGCACGTTATTTGGTATTGGTTAGGGGAAGACTTGAGTTGACAGAAGACCTGGAAGTCTCTTATAAAAGAAAAATTCGTGTGATTAAAGGACAAAAACTGCACAGAAATATGTCGGTTAATGATGCTTTAATGATGATTAATTAAAACAAATGACATAAGGAAACACCCAACTCAAAACGATTGTGTAATCTTAGTCCGAATATCCATCAACATTACCTGTCAGTATAAAACAACACGCCTCAAGAATCCTAGCTCTGAATGACATTCAACCCGATATCATCGAAATATTCTGATCCACGTCAAATCCCCACAACGCTTCATGTTCTACAACACTGGGCTTGTGTTCCCAAGCGCCGCCGTGACATAATCTAGTCGTTTGCGGAAGTCTAAGCCGTATATTTGGCGATCAAATCTGTCTTTATTCTAGCGTGATTAATTCTCGTGTCTGCCGCGTGACCGGAGAAAGCCGCCACTAAATATGCTCTACTTAAACCGTATTACATGAAAATGATTTATTCTTTAACTTTATATAGATCCAACAATAGTCGTCAGTATCATGTGAGGCCCCCGTCGGCCGATCTAGGACTGCCCTGGTGCACTTCCGGTTAATTGCTAGTGTCGTACGCCTTCAGTTCCTTAATTATATGCGACTGGGCGGAAATGCGACATCGATTGTCATGTCTAATGGGTTCCTGACTGTCATTCAATTGAAAAGTAAAATTCTATTTGATGATGTCGCTTTATCAGTCGTCGATATAAAAGCGATATGTTGTTTCATGCGGATATTTGGTTTCCGCGCAATTACGCCTCTCAAGTGATCAATGGTTTAGTGCTGACGTACTAGGGTGGGCTCTAATACCCGGGGACTAGCCATAATCACGATAAATACCGTAAACAATGGCGTTACACCACAGAAACTACAAGACGTTCTCTACAGCCCTTAGTTACAGGGTATACACACTGTAGTATAATAATCTTACCAAGAAAGAACAGGACCTTTAAAATCGTCAGTAAAACCTTCTATAGTGCTGAACATGTTATAAACTAGACATCCGTTATTGGACCAATTCAACCCAGTCATTTTAACTTGACAGTACTTTTCTCATTTAATTCTATACGAATTTAAAGACTGGGAGTGCCATACTGAAATCATTTATTACATTATTCGGAATATTTTCCATGTAAATTACATTTAATTTAGCTGCGTCATCAGTGGCCCGTATTACCGTAACTAGTCTATACACGTATCTGGTCCGTCTTCAGTTCAATACCTCATTTTCTTTTGATATTTTAGACACAACCATTACAATACCATTAAATAGAAGAGTCGAGCTTCCCGAGCGTATAGGAACCTTGTTATTTACACTAAACAGTTACGGCAAAACACATACTTAGAAAAGGGCAGCGCATGGGGACACTGTCAATACACCTTTGTCACGCTAGGTAAAGCACGCGACTTATACTGCAAAGAACCGCAATCGGTAAATTTGTTTGACGTAATCAATGTTGATTATTCTCACACCTATATGACTTGTACTGGGTTTGAAATCTCCTACTCCACCTACTGGACGCATTTTTTTATTGTGAGTTGACATTAGTCGTGTAAAATGAACAGCTGGTATAGATCTTCTTACAGTGTACCACCCCGTAACATATGCAGAATCCATTACGCCAGCCCTTCGGCAGTACAGCAATAAAACTTTAGATAAGTGCACAATCAAAACCGAATCAAATCACACAGTGGAAACATAAAACTCAGAATCAAAAACACAAACCAAACCACAAACTGGAAACATAAAGCTAAAAATCAATTTACGAATGGATAAGATCAGACTTAAAAGTGCCCTACCCAGCAACACTGAATGTTATATCAACATGAAACAGGAAATCGCATTTACGTATTGATTTTCATTTAATATGTTATAGCGTATCATTTGATCACATTCAGTGTTAATTCGCCTTTCACGAAATTTGATCTATGACAAAAGTTATGAATTCAAAATGAAGGTTAAACATACGTAACGTCACTTCCGCCTGCTGCTCGTGACGTTGTGTTTATAGAGCGTGTTGACAGATTGTATATAGATACAGTTAATTACCGCGTTAGATGTGCGAGGTGTGAGTCCAGACAGATTGTGCTGATTTACATCATACAGTATTCAATTAGCATTTAACGAAACCTTCTCACGATATGTGCACGTACACATTTACCTCCCTTGAACACGCTCGGAAAAACTTTTGTAATGACTTTCCGACCCAACAAAATCAATTTCTATGCAGAAGGTCATGTTTGTAATAAATTCTTTCCAGACTTTGTGATCCTGAAATATTTGTCTGAGACCTCTATTCTATGACGTCAATTAGGATGGAATCACATATACAAGAATTGTACGCCTACAGCAGCAGTATCTGACCGATACACGGAAGGTATATACTTGTGATAAAGCCTTTGTTTAGAACTTCTGCTGCCTACGTCATCTTACCTTGAACAATTGGTGATCGCGTGATATCACAAAGCACACGAAACACTATTAGATATTCTTGTCATCAGGTGTCATGCATGTAACTGACCGTGGACCGCAACACTTGATCAGGGTGCATTCGGTTGGTGGAGTTTTCTCCGGTATTTTACTTCCCACACAGACAAACCATTGCACCGTACGTAGATCCAATTCCCAATAATATCTCTGAACTACAGTATGCTCCGACAGTTACTGCCAATAACTCCAGTAAAACTGTGGGCAGTGAGCTGAAGCTCTGTTGCGACACTGTCCCCGGTACGTCGACTGTGTCCGTACGGCCCACGTGACGACAGCCCGTGTTTACACGTCCGTCAGCTCTGTATCCGGGAACGCTGTTACAATTCCCAACACCATTGCTTTAATATTATACCAATAAACACAGCTAAACGATAGTGGCGTGTTGGGATTTAATAAAGTCCCGTTTCTGTGATATACGTGTGGAGAGTTACGCGATCGGCCACTGATCTGTTAATTCGTCATACATGCTCAGTATGGAAAGTTCAATAACATATGGTCGGTTTATATGTATATAAACACGTGGACCGTCAGGGATCGGCGCGTTCGACTTGGTTTAATTTATATTTTAGAGTATGCCGATGATTGCTAACAAACGGAATCGGTGTGTTATGGAGTGATTCGGTAATAAGACCGGCGTTCGTTCGTTGTGTGTATTGGTATTTTGACAACGATTACGACAGAGTCACTATTCACTCATAATTGTGATTCAGACGTCCTCGTTTAAGAATGGTAATTTGGTTTTCTAAATTATTCTAAAGCGAACAACTTTGTCCTCATAAATACTCAATGAAACTTTTTGACAACATAGCAACCATCATACCACCCAAGACAGAGAGACATCATTCAACGTGTACAGAGCGTGTATCGGTGTTATGACCTTGACGGGGTCGAGCAAACGTGTCTTAGTGCCACATTACCGAGGTTAACAAAATGTGTATCGACGTCATTAATCGTCCATCGACGTCATCCACAAGCTTCACAAAGCTAGTAGAGCTATTTACAGATTTTTCATTATAACGTTAGGTTATAGTCGAGAAGCTTTTAGTCTGTGGTTGGCGTCGATCCCATGGACGTGCGAAACATGCCAGTATACCTAACGCAAGCTTGAACCACCAACTTGCGCGAGTTTTGGGAGGAAACGGAGATCGAATCCGATGTAGAACATATTTTTGTGAATTCTGAAAGAAACATATCAATATAACGATGCCAAGCATTTTTAAACCAACTGATGTGTTATTTTTGCAATGAGAAAGTTTACTTGTTGTTAATCTGGCCCACTAAAACGTTTTATTACACTCCTTACACACAGGAATAGGTCCGACCACGCTGTGATCGATTCTCGGGTCCCTGTGTTAGTTGTGGTGTAGTTTAGGTCCGACCACGCTGTAATCGATTCTCGGGTCCCTGTGTTAGTTGTGGTGTAGTTTAGGTCCGACCACGCTGTGATCGATTCTCGGGTCCCTGTGTTAGTTGTGGTGTAGTTGGTTTAAGTGGACATCAATAACTTTTATGTATTCTGAAGAATTAACATGAATATATTTATGACCTAATGGTCGTAGGAAATGAGCTAGCGTACCCTGATGTTAGTTAAATACTGCTTAAAATTCCTTTAATCTACAGTTGCAGTTTGCTTTGAGGAACATTGACAAAGGTGTTCATAAATAATTTATGGTTTGACGAGGGTATCTGCTCGTCAAGAGACGGAGGTTGTTTGGATAGAGGGTTTGACCGTCACTAACGATCACTTGTACCGGACTTTTACCAGGTAGATTTATTATAGGGCTCTTTATTGTGTGTCGAACTTCAGGTGTCCTAAACACAATTACATTTTATAACCTATTTCAGTTGTAGATTCGCTCAAGTTGAGTCTTTTCTTGTTGTCTAGGTTTTGTTAACTTGATCCACATTGTATCATAAGTAAACATCGTATAAGACCCGGATATAGCTAAGTTTTTCCATATCCTAAACTACTGTATCTACCAACGAGAAGGCGAACTTTTAAATATAGACCAATCGTGTCAAAGGTAAACACAATTATTTGCTAATGTATTTCGACAAAATAAATGTCGATTGATCTTGATATCTTTATTTATGAAGAACAACACATTCTCACGAAATAAAACACTAGTGTAACGTAAGATTATTTTTATGTCATGCCAAGACTCAAGCCGAACCATCTAGCATATATCTGTCTAAATCAAGAAGTTCCTGTGTTTACTAAATTATCCATTACACCCACACAACTATAGACGCATCACTGCGGTGTTAATGACACACATAACTCCCTCCTACCTCGGATGTCATCATTTCTGGACGCTGCAGCCAGTGGTTCTGTCCACGCCTTTTAACGAATACATATACCCATGAAAGCGTACACCTCATTCGGTATAACTTACTGTCCAAACACAGGCACATTCAGCTGATCTGATTTGTTTACACTTGCAAAACGCTAACTAAAAAACAGGCGCCGGTGAGTATTACATGTATTATCCAGGATCAGGATTATGCCTAGTTATATAGTGTCATTACACCGCCGACGTAGTAGTGTGTTCACTAATACACTGGTTTTAACTAGTACATTATGCTAGAATATATACATGTTTTGTCTAGTGAAGTAAGGGGCTAACCTTTGTGATCCAGGTATACCTATAAATGCGTTTAGTCGAACTTACTTAACGTGTTTTGTACTCAATTACATAGATTATTTAGGTACAAAACACAGTTAGTATCAAATGTGTTTTGTCGGCCATCGTAGAAAACCGCTGAACATGAGCTTTTCTGGAGTCAACAAAAATATATAAAAATCATTTAAAAATGATTATATGAAATCTACGGATAGACGTTTATTTCTGAGCACCGCACACCGATGGACGAAGAATGCAGACAAAATCAGCCAACCCATTCCTCGAATCTTAACTCGCCTAATGCAGATACAAAAAAGGAAAAGTACTAAAGTTTCAATCTTGATAAAAACAAATGATATGTATACCAGGTGATGAATTAAAGGCGGAGTAGGAGTCATGTGTACTTTTATATTTAACATAATATCTGATATAAACACGACCGTTAATGACTTTCTATACATTACTGCTGGTAAATGTTGCATAAAATTGGTTTAACAGTGGTCAGCAGGGAGGCACGGGCAATAACTCATCCAGGCGCGCGCGCCTACGTCACTGCCGCCTCCTCCGGAAGCCTTCTTTTTATGTAGCCAGTGACTTTAAATGCAAATATTTGGAATCTCTCGCAACGTACTCAATGGAGAAGACGTAGTTGTGAACTGCATGGTAGTTAAACAGGCTAATCGCTTGTAGACATTCACATTTAGAAGGCACGGTAGTGTAGTGGTAGGACGCCGGGCTCGTGACCGTAGGGTTGCGGGTTGCGCCGAAATGGCAGCATCGGCTGTATGCTCCCCAGGGAGTTGAGAAATATATTGACTGGTTGCAAAGGCCCTATAACCAGGGATATTAATTTGTGAACCGCTTTGAGACGACATACGAACTAGGTTGTGATAACGCGGTATACAATAACCTCGAATTATTATTATCATTATTTACTCTGGGTATTTAATAACGACAGGTAATGCCTTGTGTAGTTTGGTTGGATTTACAAAGAAACCGAGTCATCCACTACCAGTACAATTCCTATCTTTATAAATGTCTGCCCTTCGTTTATAAATAATGCGTTTTTTTTAAATTCAATTATAATAAAACAATTTCAACACAGACGTTTATTCCGTACAAAACCAATGCGAACTAGTTTAGTTGCATGAAGTCGTCTCCGAGTACTGTCGTCACCTCTCCGTCAGCGTTAACATCCAAATAACATTTACTCAAATTAACGTCTTAATAAGCTGGTTACATCCACCAGCATCTGAACTGTTCTGCTGGTTTTTAATTGATCTTATTTTTTCTGCTTAAATTTATTAATGTTTTCAACAAACACGGTGCCAGTCTGTAATGGTAGAACTATGACGTCAGCTATTGTGGCTGTGCCAGTCTCAGATAATAGGACTGGCGTCAGCTACTTTGACTGTGCTAGAACTATGACGTCATCTACTGTGACTGCTCCAATCTGTTTCTTCTTCACGAGGACTATTGATGATGAGGATATCCCAAACATTAGATAATATCTGTAATATCACGATAATAAATCTATAGATATGAGAAGGTAACCTTTTACTGGTGAAGATCATGGTTTTACATGTTAACCTGTTGGTTGATCATGCGCGTGTACAATTTCCATATTCGAACGCGTTCCCTCGTCATCAATCAACCTACTAATTTATCATTGTTGCATGTAACGCAATTGCCTTCATAGTAACCGGGGGGCTTAGAGGATATTGCAGAACGGCCACGTGACCCCATTACCCTGCCATATGCCACTTGTATATTACAAACAAACGTTGATGTTCATGAAATGTCCCGGGGACGTTCCCGTAGTCAGGTGGGCAACGCTACCGAGACCGTACACTCGACCGATTTAGCTTCATATGGAACCGCAAAAGGTGAAATCGATAGTTGATGAGTAAGACTTGTTGTCGTTTAACAGTCCCTGTTGTCACCAACACAAAGTCAATAGCTACAGTGTACCACAGAATTAATAAAACATCAATGATATAACTCTCCATATCGTACGCCGAATATTGTTTTGATTAAAAACGAGATCGTGTCGATCTCTAGGGGAGATAACTCCTGGCTACGCTGGAATCTGTTTTAAGACCATTAATCTTACCATGTTTCGTGATGTGGCAATCGTTTATTGTTTTATTCATTTTACTAGAACATGTAGTAAATTTCTTTAGATGGACAAAAGAGAGGAGATCGTGTTTTGTATCTCCTACCGTGTGAATAATTTCCTGTCCTAATCACGAGATGTTAGTCCGCAATGCTATCGTCATAAAACACACAGAAAACACCTTAAACAGATCAATCGTGTTAACGCTATGCTTGTCGTAGTTCATTCTGCTTACCTTTGTACGTAAACAACTCAAGAAACCATGGCAACAGGAATTCTAGTCTTGTTTCTGTGGTAGTCGTTGTGGAATCGGTTCTGTAAAGATAAAATGACACACTACTTTTAACATTAACGTTCTGGCAAAACAAAGATATTCACCAAAAATTTCACTAAAATTTTCTTTCTGGAATATTTTCAAAATTATTGAAGTTCTAGCAAAAAGTTAATATGTAAGGATTTTAAATGATCATCTTGATACGAAAAAATAAATAAAATAAAGAACAACATTATTTATATGTTTATACCTATAACTACATATATATTTCAAAAGGTTTACAAAATCTTCCAATCGAAGCAAAGGGCTCCGACAAGTATCCGTACGACTTGGCCCCGACAAGAAGTGTAGATCACTTTTATATCGAGAGTGAGGCTTATTACAACCAATTTACGGGGTTTTAAAATGGTCCTCAAATGCCCTTATGGAATAATAGCATCGCAAGTTTGAATGAGGTAACACAAATCCAACTGAATCCCAGATGGTGCAGCTAAACCAGCCGTAACGGTATGCCTGTCGGGATTGTGATTTGACACATATATGTTCAATAAAGAGAATATATACCAACTTAACACGTAGACTGACAGTCTACACACTAAATTAAAGAGAAGATACAACGTTATGGCTATCGATAGATTACAGATGTGTCTAGCGCGTAATAACAGTAGGTTCCATAATTCACTTCATATTAGGTTCGAAAGCAGTTCGATATTTTTCCTTGTTTGAACACCGGTAAATATGATATAAGGAAAATCAAGATCAAATTGTTTATATGGACAGGGGCGAACACCGACTGTCACCCTAATCAAAAACATAGACAGTTCGTGTATAACAAACAAATCGTCGGATTGTGGACATCTTGACTGTCCGTACACGTGCCAGAGGAAGCTGTTCGTCACTCTTTCGCGTTTACGTCAATATCTTCACACGTAATTGTTAAATATCAGTTATCATTACATAGCAGAAAGCAGACACGACGTCCCATCAGGCCGGCGTTACATTGCAGCAGTACGTACCGGTAACAAACACAAATGTGTGTGAAAAGGCGTGACATTTCAGGAGCACGCACTCTTAACAAATACAAACGTGAGTGAAAAGGCGGTACTCAATTAACGTTAAGTATCCAATAGCCATCCATCACAAAACACAGAAACCAATGTCAACATACGGTGTCCTGCAGTCGGCATCACATTGACATGTAGCCTGGAATTTCGCAGTAGTGTGCTATACTAAATATCCACGTCAGTAAGATCCTCATTTGATCATAACAATCCCTAGGTAAAGGGTACAGTCACAAACAATATCGCCCTCTGCAATGTCCAAACTGAACGCAGTTTGTAATAATTACGTCTAAATTGAAAGCATTTTGTGATGTTCAAAGTTAACGCAATTCTGTAACGTCTAAATTGAACTTATTTTGTAACGTCTAAATTGAACGCGTTTGTAACGTCTAAAGTGTACGCATTTTGTAACGTCTAAATTGAACGCATTTGTAACGTCTAAATTGAACGCATTTTGTAACGTCTAAATTGTACGCATTTTGTAAAGTCCAAATTGAACGCATTTTAAAACGTTCACAGTTAACGCACTTTGTAACGTCCAAATACAACGTACTTCGCAATAACTATTACAGGGAACGTTTACAGTATAGCGCAGTTTGTAATAATTAATACAAAGTTTACGTTTGGTGAAATGTGATTATTATAAAGCGTGTAACGATTCAATGCTTTATATAATAATTTTAGTTCTAAGTTATTTATCAATGTGTACATATATTAAATTTAACTTTCAGAAATGTACATGCGAATCAATGACAGAGAAAGTCTACCGTGACGCTAGAATTCTATCAAATCAAGCAGGTGTCTACACACTTCCTAACCAATGTATTCATTGCGACATGCGATCACCATGGCCACGTAAACACGCGACAGACGTATATATATATATGATTTGTGTTAGTACATCGATAATCAAACTAAGATCAAAAAGATTACCTGATCCCGATCAATTAAGCTGCCCAATTACAGAATAATTACAGGTTTTAGTCGATAACTCACCAATTCCAGTTTTAAGACGAAGGTAATAAACAAGCAACCCGTTCTTTAGTTGTTTTGAGTCATTTGTAGTGTGGCACACTAATGAGGATAAGACTTATATGACTAGATTGAGCGTGTATATGACTGGGTCATGTATCTGACTGGATTAATCGTGTATCTGACTGGATTAAGCGTGTATCTGACTGGATTAAGCGTGCATCTGACTGGATTAAGCGTGCATATGACTGGATTAATCGTGTATCTGACTGGATTAAGCGTGCATCTGACTGGGTTAAGCGTGTATCTGACTGGGTTAAGCGTGTATCTGACTGGGTTAAGCGTGTATGTGACTGGGTTAAGCGTGTATGTGACTGGGTTAAGCGTGTATATGACTGGATTAAGCGTGTATCTGACTGGGTTAGGCGTGTATCTGACTGGGTTAAGCGTGTATCTGACTGGATTAAGCGTGTATCTGACTGGATTAAGCGTGTATCTGACTAGATTAAGCGTGTATCTGACTGGGTTAAGCGTGTATCTGACTGGGTTAAGCATGCATCTGACTGGGTTAAGCTTGTTCATGCAGATCAAACTGTTTGGTTCTACACTCGTATAACGCTTTAAATGCATGGAATTGATCTTGATCCCATATTTAAATTATCATCATTTTTATTCCAATAGGAATAGAAGGCGCAACAGGAACTAAATTATCAAAGACGAATGTCGCATGTTAATAGCACAGTCCATTTGTCGTTGAAACATTCTGAATCCAATAAATTTAATCAAAATCTGAAGAATTGAGAAGTAAGATTAGTTAAGCTAAGGAAATGCCAAATTCACCTCAAAGAACAGCTTGGCAATTTTATAACTAACGGAACGTAACGAAAACTGACACACTCAGGTCTGGGGAAGGTCTTTGGGGCCAATTGTCTTGGAAACGCATTAATTCTCAATCCTGCACGAGTAATCATCAACGCCTTTCGCCTAACGCGCGGCGAAAGCTGTCAACACTTGGGCCTGCCTATAGCGCTGTCGGTGGCCGGCCAAGGTTAATCACTCTAGATTGATTCCGTCTAATTAATACTATCCACTTTATCGCTGATTTAATTACGTAATTGTGTGAAACTGTTCTTAGGGCCGTGTGCCAAGGCTGGTGCTTGCAGAACGTTGGCCATTTCCAGTACAATTGTGGACAATTTACGCGCCAGTCTCACGCGACTCTGTCAAAGCGCAAGTAGTTCACACATTCTGTGTAAGTACCATAGCGTCCCGACTCTCACGCTACTCTGTCAAAGCGCAAGTAGTTCACACATTCTGTGTAAGTACCATAGCGTCCCGACTCTCACGCGACTCTGTCAAAGCGCAAGTAGTTCACACATTCTGTGTAAATACCATAGCGTCCCGACTCTCAGAGCATTTCATTATTTTATCACCAGATTTTTTTCCACAATTTTGTTCCAAGTCACGGAGATTTGTTGGTTGATGTGTGAGATAATGAATCTGTACAGAAGTGTCGCTGTACACTATAGTGTACCCTAGTATCCGACTTGTATTATAGTTGATGCTCTCTTTCCAGGACAATGGTAGATGGGGGATCACACACAGCCGTAGGTAAATATGGAGAATATGGGGTATAATCGTTCCACGCCTCACCAAATGTATCTACATAGTTAGCAATCTCGAAGTTAGTTTACATTTCGCACGTTTCTCGATTTTCAGAAGCAATACATGTCTCGAAATCAAAGAATAAGCAACAACGAAGGTGTCCACAAATACGTGTCTGAGCAATCATGTCGTCTGTGCAAGACAGCCTGGACAGCGAGACACACAAGGTCCTGCTAATCGTTATCTAATGAAAGGAGGAGTGCTTTTATCGTCAATGCTTTTGTCCCGCGTCCGACCATTTCTTCATTGTTGTTTGGTCACATTGCAATAAAGTGTAATAAGCAAAGGGCAATAACGAAAGGTATACACATACATGTAATTGTATCATGGTTAATACCATACACTCGGTATTTGTACTTATATAATATATACACGTTATGATAGTATATCGTCAGAGCCACCAATGGCAAACAATAGAACCTCAACTCATTGTCACGAACAACTAAAGACTATAGTATTTCCATATCAGCGGCTCGGGGTTCGGCCGAGTAATCATCTAGAATGTCTATGCAATACGAGATTTTATGACGAGATTTCATATCCGCCTTATTAACATCATACACGCCGGGTAATTCACGTGCTAAGAAAATGTGACGTCACATAGCAAAGACAACAATATAGAGCTCTAACGGTGAAAACATATGTGGTAATTGCAGCACCATCTAACACAAAAGCTGATTAGCGATTTTGATTGGTCCACAGTATGTGTGTATATGTATACCAGTACACTTTTTTGTCGCGCTTGGAGCGCCGTATGGCGTATCCCACAACATGTAATGTCGTATTAATTACACGGTACGTGTAATGGGGATGAGTGAGCGGGGTTAGGAAGGAGGGGAGTGACGAATAAATACAATAAATCGATACATTTAATTTTATCATTGTTGTATTGAAACAGTAATACATGGTCCTATCTAGTGCTGTGTCTTAGTGCCTTGTCCTACCCGGGCAGAGTCGAGGAAAGAATAAACCTGCTGTATCCCAATGTAAGTTATCGTTAGAGGCGACTAATGTGGGCCCCTGCAGAATAGTGGGTTTTCTACTCTTGGTGGTTCACTGAAGGGACATTGAAGCAACCAAAATTGTTAAGATGCCCCTATTGAAACACTGTATCTCTTTTCTTCCTTACTTCCATTCTCTTTCTTTTCGGTGCTGCCTTCCTGGGCATCCGTCTTCCTGTGACCTTAGCCGTAGCATCATCAATAAGTCCGAGGAGGACGAAACAGCTGATTGATGCAGCTTAACTAATATTTGGGCGTGATATAAATGGTGAATCATATACGTGTGTGAACTACGTCCATCTTGCAGTTAAACCCCACACAAACAAATTAATGTCCGATCCTACCGGAAGTCAAACCAGCAGTCTTGCTAGGTTGTCTGTCGATGAACGATAGATCAGGAACCAGATGATGTTGACATAGTTGAGAAGACTGATGTATAAATTTGTCTAAAAGGAACCGGAACTGGACTGATCAAGATCCCATCTCGCCCTACATTAGTGAGTATAAGCTACAGTTAGTGCCCCTATTTACCGTACGCGTCAGTCCTTCGGGTTCAAAGCCATGCAGATCCACTTCTGTCCAACGCGTACTGTTAATAAACCAATTACGGAACTTAATTGGAGACTCTGCAATACATTGGACCAATTGTTTCCTGGATTCCTTCGCCACGGGAACGTATTAGGTATCGATCTATCCTG
>JAUMHH010158430.1:0-18002 GCA_032359455.1 Chlamys rubida | reverse complement strand
TAAGTGGAAGTGCATACAACACATACATCCATTAAAAAAATTATGACTTTTCGCGTGATGCCCTTTAATGACATTCGTGCAATTGACTGCCATGATGGAAAAATTAGTGATATGGATACTAGGGTTACATTGTATATCCTGGTTGAAAAGGTAAAGGTGGCGCAGAAATATTCCATGATAAACGAAACTCACTTGGACCGAACTATAGGTAGAGCTAAACAAAATGCACAGTTTCGAAGAATATATAACAATATATCAAGAATAATATGTCCACTAAATCATATAACGTATCTTAAAATCTACATGTGGTTTAACCTTGTTTTATAGAGAAATAAGGCAAACTAGTTATATTAAGTATTTTAGTTTCGGTCTGGACCCCTCAATCTACACATGCTAAAGATCTGCGCCTGTCGTTTTCTTTCGGGTTCAACTGGTTGAACCAGAAACACGAAAGGGGCCTAGGTTATCAACCAGAATTAAAGGTATTTGATGACTGCAAACCAGCCGAAATAATAATTTCATCTCATTTAGTGTTAATACAAATCAAGCATTACATGTACAAAAGGACCAAATATTTGGAGATTCCATTAGAAGGTATACAAATAATTGAGTTGCACCTTTATTTAGCCTTTGTATTCAATGTATTCCACTGCCACACATTTTACAGATGTGATATTCTACCTTTGCAAACTTAACCAAATAAAAGGTTGTGCTAGGTTACGTGAATACTAGTCATAGAAAATGTGTGGCAGTGTCCTACCTCTACAAACTGACCACCCTAATAATGGAAGACATCTTCACTTCTGACAGCATGATCCAGGGATGTAAGGAAATTTAAAATATGATAAAAAGAGGAAATAATCTGAAAAGAGGAAAAATCACATCCCTGTGTGTGCCAAATTGTGGTACATGATCATCAAATACCAGGTGGAAATGAAAAACCCATTTTGAAAAAATTTGAGAATCAAGACTGATATTAAAAGTTGAACTTTGAATTTTCCAAATTTCTTCCTTCAGAGGTATTAAATTGTTATAATGGCAACATAGTTCAGCTTAACAGATTAGTAGCATATCCAATTCTGTTTACTCTCAGAATAAAAGTTACTGTTTAAGCTAAAATGAAGGTGAAGTCGTTAAATATACAAATAATAACCTGACAAACCACAAAATGTAACATAACATTTAGTCTTATTAACAATGCTGCATTAACTTCAAATACTGTGTCTCCCATTTTCCATTTAATAGAACATAGTCCAATAGAACTTTCTGTAGGCTATTCCAAAATTAATCATAGAAGGATTGTATTCCAGATCAATGTATGATATATATTGGAGTTGAAAATGGATGTACATGTATTATGAATTTAAATTACCATACTACCAGCACATTTCAGCGAGCTTCCCATCCCTTTCTAATGATAAGTTCAGGTGATTAAAAGCATTCACTATATTTTTAATGCAATTCATTTAACGAACATTAACATTTCTGTCTTTGCAATAACAAACAAAAACTTTCCCAAAAATATCCTGTATGTATGGCAGCTATGTGCCAAAATATATTTTTCTTTTTTTTTTAGTAGCAAGGCTTCATTGAACATGCACAAATATATACAATATGGACATTTAAAATGTTCAGCACATCGTGATCCCACCTTTCACAGATTCTGTATCATTAACAATTATCAACAAAAACTAAAAAAAACAAATTGATACAACTGACAACTTGGACACTTGTAGGTATGAAGGGCAGATCAGAAAGAAAAGATGTATTTATATATCTATGTAGATAGACTTCGTCACTATTTATAAATTTCATATACAGTAAAACTTGTTAAAAGTTTTGGAATGAAAATTACAAGGCTTTTATAAAAAGATTGGAACAAAATTTCTTACTTAACTTAGGAGAGGTATTACAGACGTATCCAAGTTCCACTTAAATCAGGTTTTACTGTAATAATCAAACTTTTACTAGTATGGGTATATATACATATCTCAATTTACAAAACAATACACACATGACTGTACAATCAACTTAATCCGTTAATAAAGAGAATCTATAAAGTGGTCATATAATTTCTAATCTCTAAAACCTTGTTCAGTGACGACTAACACAACATTATGCCTACACTTAAATACACATTACTTATAACCGAACTATTGCATTTTACAGTCTTGATTATCTGTGTCTTTCGCACTAGAATTCTGAGAGTCTGTTTTACGTAGGTGTTTACGCGTCTCCGGAGATTTGCGTAGACTGAGCACTCTCTTGGCTTGTCCCACTTTCTTGGTGAGATCGTCGGACGTGTGCGAGACCTTACTGGGGCTGTTGGTGATTGTACTGAGAGGTTTCTTGTTGAGTTGCAGATCTGAAAAGTAGAATATCTTTGTTAGCTTTCTATCTTGATTGGTTCTAATTTCAAGCCTGAATTTAGATTTTAAACCTGTTGGAAAAGTTAAGATAAATGGTACATAAACCACATACAAGATAATATGTATTTCTGGTGATGACAGGACAATACAGCTTAAACTATAATAGCTGCGTGTCCCCTCACCTGAACCTCTCCATTTTTTTAACCCGAAGCTACACATTTTTTATCAGCTAAATTAAACAAAAACAAACAAACAAACAACTAAAATATATATGCTCGTAGTACTGTTTGTTTGAGAGATTGACAGAGCAAAGCTGTTCTACCTCACTGCATACACAAAGTATTGTAGTACCATGACAAGGGCAAAAAGTGCATTGTTAAATGTCTGTATGGGAAGTCAATTTAAACGATTCAAGAAATAGTGTTGTTGTATGGACAATTGAAGTTCAACATAAAATAGAAATTATTTCTGACTGACCTACGCTATCTTTTGGGTATGTTTGTAGAAATACAGCTTTTAAAATTTAAAAAAAAATCGGACTATATGCCAGAACAATACCTGCAGCACTTTTGATTTTCTTTGGCACAACTTCATCCCGAGCCTCTGTCTGGAGTTTGCGTTTTTCCTGAGATCGTGTTAGGGTTGGTATCCCGGTAGACTTTACAGTAGATAATTTCAAACTCATTGCTCTTGTGACAGGTGAGGAAGATATCCTATCGGGTGATTTACCATCCCTCTGTTGCTGTTGAACTCGGAGCTGAGACATTTGAGTCTGTGATAAAGTTGTTGAATTAAGGTCTTTTGAAGAATTTGGGAAGATTTGGGAAGATAAAGCCCTTGTCAATGGTTTATGAGACACTGGAAGTACACTTGGAGATTTTGGTTTAGAGACAGAAACGGCTGGAATGTCTAATTTATTAGAACCGATTGGACGTCGTGGTTCAGGTTTCACTACAGTGAAGTCTTTCGTTTCCTTTTTGGATGTCACTTGATCCCCGGTAGTGTTGACAGAAGACACATCGCAAACCTGTGACACTGCTCTCGGTTCTTTTTTCTGCATGTTCAACATTTTAACTAAAAAACAGACGAACAACAGATGTCAGAACAATGTTCAAATATCATTAGAGACTCACAATTGTACCAAAAGGTTTTATAATGCTAAATCTAGTTTTAATCCCAAGTTTTTTTTTTTTTTACATTTATGCATTAAATTGTTTCACAAACTATGATTACTACTTGTTAAAAGAGGAAAATTATGTTTTGTTTTTCCCATTGATCTTTGGTATTTTCCAGTATCATCCTTTTGTTGATATGATTTTTTTTATTATTTTGAATTTTCGTTAAAATTAATTAATAAAACAAGGAGTGTGATATATTTGAGACAATCATTTTGCATTTTTGGTACGCTTCAAATTCCATCTCAATATATTGTCAGCTGTATCGGGGCTATAAGACTTCAATGCATGGATACAGGACGATGGAATTTTAACATAGGTGGGACAATATTTAGTTTACTTATGCCTCAACATGTCCAGTAAACCAATATATTGATAAATCTTAGTCAATCAAATGGTATAAATAAAAAGGACAGGTGAAACACCACTGTAATGTTAATTTTATAATAGCTTCAATAAGATGAAAGTCTGGCACTTTTTGAATTTGATTTCAATGGTGGTACAAAGTATTTATGGAAAGTTCATAACTGCTTTGATACTGTTTCTTAAAATGGAATATTACAGAAATTTAGTGGAAAGAAATATAAAAACTTTTTTAAACATTGCTTTTTTTAAAACAACAATTAAAACCAAGCTAATAACATTATTAATCGCTATGATTAGTAGCCTGCACAGAAGAACAGGGAGGTCTAAATAAGGGAGGAAACTGAGATCCCAATGTAAATCCAACTTGGTCAGACAGGTGAGCCCATACCTTTCACCTCCAATCAGGGTATCAAACCCTGGGCAGTTGGTGAAAGATGAACATGAGTGGGCTTCCCACTGTGCCACCCGATTGTAACCGCCTTGTCATTTTAGCTTCAGGGGTGTACAGTATCATACTTAGAGTGCTAGCCTACATGCAGATTTTTTTTTTTTTACCAACCCAACCTATTATTAACTAGACTTGACAAATAATCTACCAGCTTTTGGCATTGCGAAATTAAACAGCCCTTTGACCATTAATGTCTCTATCTGTTTATGCATTTTGTATTCAGGTTAACATTCTGAGGGATAAATGATCACATACTTAGTCCAGTCACTTTGGTATTTAGTGAAGTGTTCTGTTGTTTTAAGGTGTTTCTCTCAGTCATCGACTTCAGTAAATCGTCCTGGTATTTATCCCTCTCTCCTTCAGCAGTCTTTAGTCTCTCCTCCACATCTTTGTTGTCCTACAACATATTGACAAACATATCAACAAGCTCAGCTGAGAACACTATAACTATGGTGAATATTTGAAACTAAAGAGACAAAGGGTCTGTGAGATTTGGAATTATCACCGACATCCCGAGAGACAATATTACAGCATATACAAACCAATATTTTAAGGGTGGATTATAAATTATGTGCTTTCTTGGCAGGTGCATTGATAAGATCGGATGCACTAACAGATGTTGGGGTGGACTACAGACTGATTGAGTTGCGATTGATAAATGAAGAACATACCGGCGTAGAGTCTGGCTCCTTGTTGCCACGCAGCTGTTTGAGCTTGAGTGAGCGAGCTTTCTCTGCAGACAGCTCGGTCTGTAGCTGTGAACACCGGCTCTCCCACTTCTTCATTACCTGTAAAGACAACAGAGCTAGTTATCTCACTGAACTGACAGAATAAGGAAATAATTCTCATGAATTGCTCCTTTTCTCTGGACAATTTTCAGCCTTAGTGATAAGTTTTTTCTTTTCCATCTTTTCAGGAGATATTTGGCTTGGAAAAGTTACCGTAATACAGCGGTTGATCAGTCTGTATGAACATGCGGACAGACAGGTAAAAGAAAGGGTGAACTTCTAACCGTTTTTACCTTCTTCTTAAAGTGTGTGTGCCAGTCAAAAAAGTGTTTGAAAAGTTGACTGGCAGTAAGCTGTTGGAGCACTTCAGGAAATCATACAATCATAATTTTGCTATTTGAACATCAAATTAGTCAGGGTGATAAAAAAGACAGCAAGACCATTGGAAACTGACAAGTATATTCAGCTTCCTTCCCCTTTCTGAATTTCTTGTAAGCACAACTTAATTTTTATGGAATCTTTGGACAGAATATCTGTTTGGTTCACAAAATATGTTCTGCACTGAAACCCGTTTAATAACTGTTATATTGTTATGTAGTACCTTGACAAGTTTCTCTTCCTCAGCTGTCTGCGTCTTCACTTTGTTGTTGAGCTCTGCGATCTGTCTCTCAGCCAGGTCAAGTGCTGCTTGTATCTCCCCACTCTCCTGACCTCCCACAGCCTGTGTCTCGAGCTCTGTGATAGCCAGATGCAGCTGCTGCAACTCCGACTCGTACTGTTCTTTCATCCTCTCTGTTGTCATTGAGTTATCTCCCATCATCCTCTCCACTTCCTCTGTGTGACATGAAGTGAGCCTCTCCACCTCAGCCTTGTGGCCAGACTCCATTTCTGCAATGTTTTTGTCCTTTTCTGAGAGGTCAGCTATCATCTGTTCAAACCTCTTTGTGAATTCCTCCTGAAACATAGAAAAGAAAAAAAAATACAAATACAAGCTTTTAACCAATTTTGTGCATATTGATATATACTTCCTCGAAATTTGCTGATCTACTAATGTAGGATTCATTGAATGCTGGTTAGTTCATGATGATGCACTTGTATACAAAAGATTACAGTAAAGCACTTTTACCATGAAACAGCTTCTTGCAAGGAGTTTTTCTCATGAACATCTACCTCTATGACAAATGTTTGTCATAATATTAAAGTGAATTTATAAGGTTCCCTGCAGTTTATTTTATGTGTGTTTTGCAGTACCTTTCATAAATGTAGCAAAGTGAAAACTAGTCCTCATCCTGCACCATAGTGTTCCACACAGAAGTGACACCACTAATTTTTAAGAGATACTAACTGAAAAACTATCACTGCAAACCAAATAAAAATTCTCTTCATCTTTGTAAACAACATTAAAGTAGTAAAATGTATCAACAAAATATGATGTCCTTATTTGGGCACCTGAACTTTGGATTATGTATCCATACATCTTCAGTCAAATAAAGAGATGTTGAAAAAAGAGTAAAAAATGTAGACCTTCATAAAAGGTCACTTCATAAAAGGTCAAGACAAAAGGGTATTCAAAATGTCCAATTAACTCATTGACCCCTGAAATTTCATAATGAACTATTCCAACCTTTAAATTTGAAGAGTTCAAACGTGTCTTCAGGGGTAAATGAGTTAAAATGCTTGCTCATTAGTTTACATGTACAGGGGATATCAAGATGGTACAAGTCTACAAACCTTGATGGCTTCCAGGGTGGTGTTGGCCTGCTCGTATTTGGTGAGAGAACTGCTTGTCGTGGCTAGCACTGCCTGTACAGCACACAGCTGATCATCCAGCTGTACGCGTTGTTCCTCCTCACTTGCCAGCTGCCTCTGGGCATGCTCAGTCTCCTTCTCCTTGTTACGACATTCTCCCTTCACGTCATCAACCTATCAATCCAGACCGTACTCACTTTTGAATGTTTGCAGAAAAACTCTCAGAAAATATGTAACAGTCCTAGGACTCCCAATAATAATTATGTTATCACATTTAAATTATGAAAATAGTGATTAAATCATTTTGTTTTCATGATTACAAAAACTATGCATCTCACATAGTTCATAACTCACAGCTGACACCTCACAAAGTTCATGTTTCACAGCAGACATCTCACATACATATGTAGTTTGTAAACCATAGATGACTTGCACAATTCCTATCTAACAGCAGACATCTCACAAAGTTCTTTATTTTGTGCTTAATGCATGTCAAAATATCAGGAACAAAATTGTTGGGTTCAAATACCACCAAACACAGTAAAAGTTAAGAATCCTAAACATGTGTCTTACCAAATGGCAACAAAATTTGGGGGGTTATTCTTCTTATTATTTTTTGTGTCTTTTTTTACCCAGACTGTGATTATATATATTTATACTGGAGCAAAAATAAACTCTGCGCAAAATAAAAGCACTAGTATTTTTAAAATGGAAAAGACTTTTCTCTCCTACATACATATGCAAATTTTGGATGCTAATTAATAGTTTGTCAGTGAACAGACTTGCAGGAAAAATGTACCTACCTCAAGTTTGAGAGCATCAATAGTCCTCTGTAGCTGTGCTTTATCATTCTCCAGGTTGAGGAAGTCTCCCAGAAGTTCACCCTTCTCCCGCTCCTGTGTGGCACACTGCTGCGTCAAGCGCACATTGTTGCCTGTCAGTGTCTTGACCTCTGACCTCAGCTCCTCAAGTTGTCCTTCGACCTCCTGCACTGAATCTTCCCTGGTGTTCAATTTGTCTGTTACTTGTGCCAACTGTCTGTTGGCCTCGCTCAACTCGGCCTTTACACTACTCTCAGATTCACACACAACTCTGTGTTTTTCTAACGTCTCCAACATCTCAGAATTAAGAACGTCTAAATTGTCAGTAAGGGTAGAAACCTGGGCTTCTAGTTGTTTCACTTTGTCTTCATGTTCCTGTATTTTGGCTGTAAGATTCACATTCTCACCACTCAGATTGTTTTGTTTCTGTGAGCAGGAGCTAAATTTATCATTTATCTCTGCGATTTCTGCATTGAGGGAGTCAATTCTATCCCTGAAGTCCTCTCTCTCAACAATCCAAGATGCTCGTTCCTGCTCCAGTTCTATCTCCTTACTCCTATCTACCTTCTGTGACTCTTGCTCCAACTTCATCACAGTCTGCTTTGCATCATCTCTCTCCACCTTTACCTGTTTTAATTCAAATTCGAGTGTGGCCTTCTCGACGTTCAGACTTTCGCTCTCCATCTCCAGTGACTCCATAGCATCCTTGAAGCACTCCATATCAGTCTCCGTGGCCTTCTTTTCTTTGGTCAGACTCTCCAATTTCCCCTGCAGCTCCGCTAACTGTCTCGCTTGCTCATCCACCTGGCCGGTAAGTTTGTCTATCTCTTGTTTCAGTCCAGTGATCTGCGCCTCTTTCTCCTGTATCTTGGTAACTTTCTTCTTCATGGAGGTTTCCCAATCTGCCTGTGCAGAACTCAGGACCACAAGATTTTCCTTAATCACAGACAAATCTGACTCGGCAGCTATTGTTCTATCCACCATTTGTTCTTTTTCAAGGACAAAGTCATCAATCTGTTGCTGACATGCTTGTTTTTCACCCTCAACTTTCTTCAGTTTGTTCGTAAAATCTTCCAGCTCTTTCTGAATTTTAGTAATTTTCTGTTCTTTATCAACAATACAAGTTTTTAGTTCCTGATTTTCCATCTCTAGCACATTGACTTGGGTGTTGCCATTGCTAACACTATTCTGCAGTGTTTCTATTTCATCCCTGGCTGCTGTGAGATTCTGTTGCAGTGTTTCAATTGTCTGGGAGAGGTCTTTCTTGTCCTTAGCTAACCCACTCACAGTCTCCTGTGTCTCCCCCTTCTCTACAGACATCCATTCCACCTCCGACATCTTCTGACTGTATTCTTCTTCTAATCTTTCGCTCTTTTCCTTCCATTTCTGACAATCTGCTTCTAAATCTGAGCTGATTTTCTGATTCTGCTGTACAATGGCCTCCAGCTCTTTGATCTGACTCTGCTTTGTCTCAAGATCGTCTTTGGCGGATTTCATCTCGATCTCCATCTTCTGAACACAGGTACTGAGATCCTCTTTGTCTCCGTGCAAGCACTTCATGTCCTCAGCATAGGAACTCACTAGCGAGGCTAGGTTCTGAACCTCTCCCTGTAGATCAGAGATGCGCTGAGAGAATGTCTGAGTTTGCTGTTCTGAGCGTTCTTCGGTTTCCTCAAGCTGGATTTTGTAACGTTCCACCTCTATGCTTGCTTGCTGCGCTTTGCTGACCATTTCCTGGTTTTCTGTGCTTAGCTGACTGATGCGATCCTGTATGGCTTTGTAGTCTGTGTCCAGGGAGTCTCGCTGGTTTTGAATGTCTTGGGAGAAAGTCTGGGTGGCCTGGAGCTGTGATTGGGACTCGGATACTTGGTCTTCTAAGTACCGGTTGTCAGCCTTCAATGTTGCTATCTGTTTTTCTAGCTCTGTGACCTTGTGTCTCAGGTCAGCACTTTCTTGTGATGTTTCAGACAGGAGGTCACTAAGACGTTCTTTTTCTGACAAAATGTCCTCCATATTTGATTCATTTACTTGTAAAATTCCAGATAACTTTTCCTTCTCTGATTCTTCACTGTTTATCTTAGACTGAAGGGATTCAAGCTGCATGTTCAGAGAGGAGATTCTCTCCTTATGTTCTTCTATACTGTTCTCCTGGTCAGCAATGACATTTTCCAGTCTTTGTCTCTCCTCCTCTCTCTCAGAACTTAGAGCCTCCAGTCTTCTCTCTACAGTAGACATTTGAGAAGCTGTGTCTGTGGCCCGGAGGACATTCGAGGAAAGCTCTTCCTTCTTATGTACAATGTCAGCCTCTTTGGCACTGACTTGTTCTTGAGAAACTTGAAGTTCTCTCTGAAGATCTTCCATCATAGATCTACTAGTTTCTGCTTCCTCTTCCAAATCAGAAATTCTTTTTTCTGCTGACATCAAGTCTGATTCCAGTACTTTCTGATTTTCCTCATTGTCCATAATTTCTCTTTCAAACTCCTCCACCCTTGCTTTGAGACTGTTTCTTTCCTCTTCCATCAGAGCTGACTGTTTTGTGTTATAATCCAGGGCTTCCTCATTATGCTTCAACTTCTGCTCGAGAGAGGAGATTTTGTCGACCCAATCTGAGGAATTGTGTTCCAGATTTCCTAGTTTCAGTAATAAATCTTCCTTCTCTTGCTGAAGAGCAGCACTGACATCGACACTCTCACTCAGTTTGTGCTCCAAGGTTACACACTCTGATTTCATCTCTGACATTTTAAGATGATCAGATGACAAACGTTCCTTTGTATTGCTCAGTTCAAACATTAGTTTCTCCTCGCTGTCCTGCGATGACTTCTCCAATTCCTCCAGTCTGACGGTGAGATCGTTCTTGTCACCAGTCACCTTCTCAAAACTGTGCAAGAGAGATTCCTTCTCTGACAGCAGTTGGCCGACTTTCTCTGTTGCCTGTGTATGATCTGCTTGTAGTTGGTCCAACTGTTGCTGGAGTGTCTCTGATAAATCTTTTTTGGTCTCCAGCTCAAATTTGGTCTCCTCGGCTGTTTGCACAGTTTGTGCCTTCTCTGACTGCAGGGCAGACAACTCTGACTGCAACTCGTCCAATCTATACTGAAGAGTGCTCTTTTCACTCTCAAGGGATGCCACCAAGCCTTCTAAACGCTTCCTATCACTTTCAAGGACTGTCAGGTCATTCTGAGAACTCTGTAAAAGTGAGTCTCTCTCACAAAGATTGTTTTCCATGTCAGTTTTGTCAGCAGTATACTTTTCCAGATCAGCAGCAGATACTTCCAATGCAGTGTTGAGTTTGTTTTTCTCGGTTTCCAGTTCTTTAACATTTTCCTGGAACTGCATCTCCTTTGCAATGAATTCATCTTTGACCTGCGACAATTTCACAGTAGCATCACTGACTGCTGTCTCCAGACTGGTCACTTTATCAGAAAGCAACTTGACCTCTGCTCTCTCCTGGTCAAGAAGATTTTCCAGGCGGTCCTTTTCCTCCTCCATCATGGTACTAGTATTGGTCATAGCCTGGAGTTGATTCTGCAGACTTGCCAGAGACTCACACATATCTATATGCTCCTGATTAGTGGTGTCCTTCAGGCTTGTATTCTCTTTCTTCACTATATCCAACTCGTTAGTTAACTGATCATGATCCTGTTCTTTGAGAGATAACTCCAGACCCACTCTCTCCAGTTCACTTAGCAAATCTTGCTTCTTAATACCAAATTCCTCTTCCTGCTGCTTCAGCAGATCCACTTGTTTCTTCCTTTCAGAAGCTATAGTGTGATTCAGCTCAGATTTGTCATTTTCTACACTTGCAGTCAGGTTAACCAATTTATTCTCCAAATCCCCACACTGTTCTGTTATCTCCGCGAGATTTTTCTCCAGATTAGAAATTGTATCTGTTGATTCTGTAAGTTTACTTATTAAAGTCTTTTCCTGATCTCCCCAATTTCGTTCCTTGTTAGAAATTTCCTCTGTCAATGTTTCCAAGTTTGTCTGTAGTTCAAACCTTGCTTCCTCTTTTTCCTGTAATTCCTTCCTTAGTTCCTGCAGGGAACTCTCACTATCACTCATTCTCTCAGCCATCTTCACCTCCATAGCAGCTTCATCAGACAACAACTTTGAATTTTTTTCATCCAGGCTAGAAACATGAGATTTCAGTTCCTCCACAAGTGACTCAAGTTCAAAAACATTTTGCTTCAATGCAATTTCTTCATTCTTAGAGGTTTTGAGACTTTCTTGCAAATCATATCTATCTTTTTTCAGCTGCTCCCCATCCGAAGATGATGCCTTCATCTTGTCATCAAATTCCTGTTGCAGTAGTTCTTTTTCTGATTCCAATCGACTGATGTCACTCAGCTTTTCCTGGAGATTATTTCTTAAAGATTCTCTTTCTTCTTCAAGATGTTTAATATTTTGTTCTTTCTCGTGCTTTTCCTCATTTACACAAAGCAGCGTTTTGTCTGAACTTTCCTTCTGACATGCCATTTCATCTTGGAGTGACTCGATTGCCTTCAGTTTTGTTTCTATTGTAATTTGAAGTTCGCTAACAAGTACTTCCTTCTCCTCAAGTGTCTTCGTCAGACTTTCTACTTGCAGTCTAAGCGCTTCCATATCATTTTCTGATGAAGTGTTCTTTGTCATCAGTGCATCATACTCCTCTGACAATTTCATGGATTTATCTTTTAAAGACATCAGTTCCTGGACATTGTTTTGTAAGCTTTCTTCCTTGTTTTTGAGTTGATCCAGTACATCCTCCAATTGTTTGTTCACATTTTCCATGTCATTATCCCTTTTCTCTCTTTCCTCATTTCTCTGGGAAATCAGTGTTTCATTTTCTTCCAATTTTTGACTCAGTGCCTTCAGTTCTTCATTGCTTTGATTTTTCTCAGACAGCATGGTGTCAAGTTTTTGCTTCAGTTCATTTTCCATGTCTCCTGTTTTTCTCATGTTGTCACCAAGTTGATCGCAGGCACTTTTCAGTTCCACTTCCAAGTCTAAACATCTCCCTTTGAATTTATCTGCTTCTTGTTCCAAACTTGAAATGGATGCCTTTAGTCTAGTGTTTTCTTCCCTGAGGCTGTCTGTACTGTTGGTGAGATTCTCAGATTTGTCGGCCATATCAGCAATTGTTGCGTCCCGATCTTCAATGTCCATTTCCATCATCTCTAGTTTACACTTAGCTGCATTTAGCTCATCAGAAAGAGCTTTTACCTTGTTCTCGACTTCCTCCAAATGACTTCTTAATTTTTCTTCCATTGTGCCATTGGAATCCATAAGTGAATTATAAGCTGCTGTTTTGGTCTCCAGACTTTCAGTTGCATCCCCTAATGCTGTCTGCAGATGATCACATTCCTGTGTTAAAGTTTTGTGACTTTCCTTGGCTTGTTGCAGCTCCTCTCGGTGTGTATTCAGAAGTGACTGTATGTCCGCCATGTTAACCTGGAGTTTCTGAAGTTCCTTGGCTTTCCTGTCTAATATTTCCTGTTTATACTCTAACTGAACCTGTACGTTCTGCATGTCTTTCAAACTGGATTTCTGTACTTCTTCCTTTTCAGTCAGCAAACTCTTGAGTTTTTCCTCATTAATTTGAATTGATGACCTGAGTTGTGTAATTGTATCATGATACTCTTTGATAGTGGAATCTTTCTCGTCCATTTCAGTTTTAAGGTCAGCAAACTTGTTGCTGAGTTGATCATATTCAGCACATTTGTGATCCAGTTTACATTGGACCTCAGTAAGTGAACTCTCAAGTGATACAACTTGCTTTTCAAGGCGCTGGTTGCATTCCGTCTGCTCACTGAGATCTGAACATCTGCTTTCCCAGTCGTCTTGAAGTTTACTACACTGTACTTGTAAGCTGTTGATGCTTTCGTCCCTCTCAGATAGATCATTTTTCAAGGTTGTGACAGACATCTCCAAATCCTTCAATGTATTGCTCATTTTTAGAATCTCATTGTGTTTGTCCTCATAAGATGATGTCATCTCTATCAGGCTGAGTTTAAGCTTATCCGACTCCTCACAGAGAAGCTGGTGTTTCTCTCCATCCTCCTGTAACGCATGAGCTTGTTTGTTGACCACAGATGTCTGTTGCTCCAGCTGTGATGTCTGTTGTTGACAGCGTTGTTCCAAAGCAGTATGCTCCTCTCTCAGACTGTCCAGTCTGGCCAGGACGTCGGTCATCTCTGCCTCAGCCTTGGTCAGAGCCTGCTCCTTCTGTGACAGCGAGAGATTAACTGCTGCCAGACTCTGCTCCAACCCCTGCATCTTGTCATCCAGATCCTCGATACACTCATCCTTGTCCTCAATATCCATCTGTATCATTTCCATCTTGGTCTGGAGCTGTTGGTGATTCTCTGTCAGCGAGAACAGCTCTGCCTTTTGCCGCTCAACCTCCTGGTCACGGAACTTTATCAGCTCAACTCCTTTGTCTTTCTCTGTGGTTAGTGTGTCGAGTTGCTGTTTGAGCTCAGACATGACTGAGTCTGTAGATGTATATACAGACTCTGCTTCTTCCTTGACACTCTGCAGTTCAGTCTCCAATGACATGATAGTCTGTCTTTTTCCCTCCACAGCCTCATTCGCCAGTTGTAACTGTTCCTTCACTGATCCATTCTCTTTCTTCAATGTTTCTAGGTCCTCCGACAGGCTCTGACACTTGTTGGCCAATTCTTTATGTTCACTTTGAAGTCCATTCAGAGTTTCCTTCAATTTAGCATTCACTTCATCTTTTTCTTTGATCAATACTGTCATTTTCATTTTCTCTTCTTGAAATTTAGAATTCTCTTCACGTAAATTGGTCACACTTTCAGACAACTCCAGACAATCAGTGTCAGCTTTTGTTTTGAGAGCAGAAAGCTCAGCATCCATGTTACTAGCCATCTCGCTCTTAGTGGTGACAGCATCATTAGCTTGACACAGTTGCTCCTTCAGTTGAGCTGTGTCTGATGACATGGTTTCTATTTGATCCGTTAGAGACTGGCACTTTTGTGCAAGTTCACTGTGTTCCTCCCTTAAGTTTTTCAACTTTTCCTGAACGCTTGTGTACTCCTCCTCCCTGACTCTCAGAGACTCTTTAATTTTATCATGTTTCTCCATAATGTGCTGGAGCTCCTCACTAGTGCTGTCCAGACTCTTTGCCTTCTTTTTCAGTTCAGCTTCAGCTTGTTTCTGAACTTCACCCAGTTCTGAGTGTAACTGACATAATTCTGCAGACTTCCCTTCCACAGTGGCGTTGGCTTGTGACAGCCTACTAAGAAGTTGTTCTTTCTCCTTAACCAAATCTTTCATTTCTTTGTCTGCAGATTCCAACCTGACACCAAAATCTTTCTCAGAGACCTTGAGATCAGATAGTTCTGTCTGTAATTCCTCACACAAGCTTTCCTTGACTTTCACAACCTCAAGGGCTTTGTCTTTCTCAACAAGACACAACTCATACTCCTCTTGTGTCTTGGAGAGAGAGTCAAACAATTCTTGACAACGGCTTTCAGACTTTTCTTTTACCGACGACAGTTCAGTCTCTAGTTCCATAAGAGTCTGGTTCTTGCTTACCACAGTGGAGTTGGCTTGATCGTACTGATCCTTCAGTTGACAGTTTTCCGACGCCAGTGTCCCAAGCTGGTCATGGTATCCCTGAAGCTTGTCAGCCAGAGTGGAGCTTTCAGTTTTCACCTCGGCTAATTCCAGTCCAAGCTTATCACATTCTTGTTCCTTCACTATAAGCATTTCAGCCATTTTGTCATGCTTGTCCTTGATAGCATCCAAGTCTCCTTGTACATTGTTCAAATGCTGTTGTTTTGCCTCCATATCAGAATTAAGCTCGTCCCTAGAGGTCTGGAGTTGTTCAGCTAAATTTCCCAGTTCACTGGTCTTTGACGCCAGAGCACTCTCCGCCTGTTCTAACTTAGTGGAGAGGGTTTGTCTCTCAGCAACCAAGGTTTCATGCTCCTCAGTCAGAGTTGCAAGTCTCACTTCCAGTTCTTGTTTTGTTGATGACAGACTGTCAAACTTATTTGCCATCTCCTCCAACTCAGATTCCTTCTTAGAAACAATTTCCTTGAGTGTCTCTTTCTCAACCTCACAAGTTTTCAGCTGACCTCTGACTTCCTCTGCCTCCTTTGCCATTTTACTGCTTTCATTTGCAGACTGTTCTTGAACAGCAGACAACTCAGTTTTAACAATTTTGATTTCTTTCATGTGCGAGTCTACGGAATCCTTGGCAAGTTCTAATTTTCTCTTTGTTTCCTCTAACTCACTGGTAATACTTTTACATTTCTCCTCCTGTTCGCACAGAGCATCCTTAGCGTTATTTAGCTCATGTGAAGCTCCTTCATGAGTCCTTTTCATGGTGTCAATCTCCTGTTCTTTATTATGTAAAACGTCCTTCATGTGACCTTCACTGACCTCCAGAGCCTTGACCTTCTGCTCAAGGTCAGAAATCTGTCCTGCATTGCTGTGATTGACTGAGTCCACCTGCATCTGTACAGATAGCAGTTGCATCTCGAGTGAAGTGATCTCTGCTGCCTTGGTGTCCGCAGCCTGCTGGACATTGGTCATCTGACTATGTAGCTCGGTAAGTGCTGCTTGGTGCTGCTCCTCACTCTTGATTGCCTGGTCCTGCAGACCCTCAAGTGTGCTCCTCAGCTCCTTGATTTCTGTCTCTTTGTCCTCCAACAGCTTCTTGGACTGTTGTAGGTGGGTAGTGGACGTCATGTGGCTGGAGTGGAGCTGGTCAAGTTTGGTCTGCAGGCAATGGTACTCGTCCATGGCCTTCTTGTGTTTGTTCTGTAGAGCGTCCAGGTCGGACTGGTACTGCGAGTTATTGAGGGACAGCTGAGCGTTTTCCTTCTCCTTTTTCTCGATGGTACTCTTTAGATCCTGGAACTGGTTCTGTTGGTTTCTGTGCTCACTCTGCAGCTGTCGCAGTTCCTTTTCTGATGCTGACAGTTTCTCGACCATCGTCTTGTAGTCCGCCTCCTTCTCGCTACTCTGGTGTTTTATTCGAGCTTCTGTCTGTTGCCAAGATTTCTGCATCTCTGGAATACACAACAGACACAAATTATTTCTACTCATCACCACAGAAACATTACATTATAAAGACACATGGTGTACTAAAAGGAAGGTTAAAATTTGAAGGACACTGAATAAACAACTGGATCTCTAGTTTCTGACAGACTACAATTAGTGGAGCATTGTTTCTCTATAAACTCTACAACCAGCAGGGTGATTGATTTTCTGTACCTTGTTATCGTACTTCACTCTCGGTTAATTGATCTACAAACGTGACACCTCATAACTACCAACATATGACCCAAGTTGCCTCTTTAATTCTGATTTATTTGACTGAATTAGGCTTATTCGTGTCAAGGTAAAAGCTCTGTTGATATGTTCAGAACATAAACCAGGAGCTAGGTCTTTATTAATATTGAGAGCTTACGTTGCATCTGCCTATCTTTCTCTGTGAGACTGTCCTTGATGACTTTGAGATCATCCTTCACTTTGTTCACCTCGTCCTCTTTGCTTTCCAGCTTCTTCTGTATAACACTCTCATTCTTCTTCATCTGCCTGTACAACACAATAACAAGGTTAGTGTATAAGTCTTCAACTGTAAATGTATCAATTACTAAACTTCTATCATCATAAAGCTCCTGTCTAGTTATATGGCCCACGTTAAGTCATAAGACTGACATCATGCTGTGTGTAGCGAGTTCGTGATGTATCGTTGACAGACTACTTGTGTTGTAAGACTCACATCAAGATGTATATGGCCAGTTTTTTCAGACTTCTGTCATGCTAGCAATAAGTTGTAAGACTTTAATATGCCATGCTCTCTGTGACCTATATATGCTGTAAGACAAACGTAATGGAGTCTGTGACCTATATATGCTGTAAGACTTTAAAAGTCATGCTCTCTGTGACCTATATAAGCTGTAAGACTTAAGTAATGCTCTCTGTGACCTATATATGCTGAAAGACAAACGTAATGTTGTCTGTGACCTATATATATCGTAAGACTTATGTCATGCTCTCTGTGACCTATATATTCTCTAGGACTTATGTCATGCTCTCTGTGACCTATTTATTCTGTAGGACTTATGTCATGTTCTCTGTGACCTATATAAGCTGTAAGACTTATATCATGCTCTCTGTGACCTATATAAGCTGTAGGACTTATGTCATACTCTCTGTGACCTATACATATATGCTGTAAGACGTATGTCATGCTCTCTGTGACCTATATAAGCTGTAAGACTTATGTCATGCTCTCTGTGACCTATATAAGCTGTAAGACTTATGTCATGCTCTCTGTGACCTATATAAGCTGTAGGACTTATGTCATGCTCTCTGTGACCTATATA
>JAUMHH010158419.1:0-11723 GCA_032359455.1 Chlamys rubida | reverse complement strand
ACTATCCTTACCCGTATATGTTACACTGACTATCCTTACCCGTATCTGTTACACTGACTATCCTTACCCGTATCTGTGTTATTGATATTTTCTTCTAGCTCCTTGATGTTTTCCTTTACAGTCACCAGTTTTTGAGAGTCCATGTTGGCCATAATGCTTTTGACCCATGTGTTAGCCGATGCCTGAGAGTTAGCCTGACCTGATCCTAGTGAAGCTGTCATTCCCAAAATCTAAAAAATCAAATCAGTAGTGATCAAGCTTGCGGTCACTTCCCTAAATTACATGTATTTTTTTCTCTATTCTTAAGTTTATTATTTGTTTGCCAAAAGTTATACTTGAATTGTATTGTATTTCATCAATTAAATGAGCATGTTTTTTTTAGAACAGTAAACATGCATATGAATTTAATTTACATTTTACTAGAGTTGTAAATAAATGCATACCCTCACAATATGCGTCTTGCGATAGGAAACCTTCGATACGATACTATCACGATACCTATATCTGTTTAACATCTGTATACACTGTATCTTTATACACTGTATCTTTATACACTGTATCTTTATACACTATATCTGTATACACTATACTTGTATACACTGTATCTGTATACACTATATTTGTATACGCTTTATCTGTATACACTGTATTTGTATACATTATACTTGTATACACTGTATTTGTATACATTATACTTGTATATACTATATCTGTATACACTATACTTGTATGCGCTTTATCTGTATACACTGTATTTGTATACACTATACTTGTATAAACTGTATTTGTATACATTATACTTGTATACACTGTATTTGTATACGCTATATCTGTATACACCGATTTGTATACGCTATACAATGTTCCTGTATACACTTTATTTGTAGTGTATACACTGTACTTTCCTACACTATACCGTTATACAGTATGCTTTTATACACTATTTGATAAACAATGATACACCTATGTGTAGACCGTACCTGCGGAAGACGAACATATTCACTTGTACACTTCTCGTCCCAGTAGATTCGCATTACTGCGTTGTAAGGTGTATCCTCGTACGTTCTGTGACACTCATCGAAAACAATGAGAGAAAACGTTTGCAGGGTAACATCTTCTTTTGCCAACAGACAGTTAACAAGTATCTGCGGCGTAGCCACAATCGCATCATGACTGAAAGAAACACCATAGACTTATATCACTATATCAGACACACAGCATCGTGTTCGGAATAAGATTCATCAGTTTGGTATAAATAATAAAGGCTAAGTTTGTTTTGAACACAAATAGGAATTGAAAACTTATTTTTCGAGATTTCGAAAACGTTTATTTCCTTTATCAAGCAAAGATGACAAATGACCGGTGTATCGACTCTAAACCGTTCAAAAAAGGCCGCTTACCTTTTATCGCGATCCAAACGGTTGAACCGGTTGGACCAGGGTTGTTCGTTTATGAAATAAGGTCGGACCTAGTAATTTGATGCTGCTTTCAGGCAAGCCTTGGCAAAGCCTTGCAAGGCCTGCATACACATTTGAAGGTCCGCCAGGGTTTATACCCGAATATTTTACATTTAAAAACGAACAGGCCCAAACTTGCTCAGCCCACAGTGTGCCGAAACAGTACAGTCAGCTTCCAAAAGTCATAGGGACATTTCGCCCGATTGTACTTATAATGAAGACAGGGAATCACTTCTATAATATCTATGACTTATTCGCATACACCATTTCTCGTGAGCACTTACTTTTTCAGGTGAACTGACATGTCAACATATTTTTCTCTTGCTTGGCTTTCCCCGGTCATCACCTTGACAGGACATTTTAACAGTTCGTGACACCTATCCCGCTGTTGTGTTGCTAAAGCCGAGGTCGGCACCAGGAATATCACCTTGCCTTGACCTCTCCTCAGGTGTTGCTGTAATGGAAAATTAGTATTTCTCTGTTCTATACTTCAAAAACATATCAAAATATCTTATTGTCCCATTATCAGTTTTTAGTAACAGTTTATATTGACTAAAAAGATTTACATATTTGACTCATTTGATCTTGAAAATAGATTAAGGTCATTCATTTGAACAAATTTGGTGGCCCGTGATCCTATCATGCCATTGGCAAAATATCAGCACCCTTGGTTATTTAGAAGAAGGTTTGAAGTGAACAGTTGACGGCGGGTGAAAGTACATGTTCATCAAAGTGGTTGCTGACTCAGTCGTTATGAAGAAAGGATGTTGACACTCATGTAATACAAGATAAATGAGATTGATAAAGTGTTTATATTTAATATAATGTCTAGCCTTAGAAGAACACAATTTGTGTGGTAAAGACAATTAATTTCTATTCTTGCATCATCCAAATATGCGCCAATTCCTGAGGAATACCGGAATTAAAGTTAAAGTTAGTGCACTCTCTCTATCGGATCAGGGCATCAGATGTAAAGACCTTCATCTAGGATTTCAACACTGATTGTGAAAAAGGACGACATAATGGAAACGATCCAGTCACATGAACAAACCTCAATGTTAAGGAAAGGTTTTGAGAACGATTTTTTGACATTTTTGCATGTCTTCTGCATACAACTAATCCCTATGGACATGCACAATATACTGTAGCCGTCCTACTGCGGGGTGAAGTCGTGCCATTGTTTAGTCTGGACAATACATTCTCGATCAGGTACTCATATAAGATCAAAGAGGTCTTTAAACATAACGCTATTTTGTGCCATTATTCCCGAATGGAAGTGTAAGTTAACCTATGTGACATGCCAAAGTGAGGTACTCGGAGCGAAATACAGTACATAAATACAGTACATAAATACATACAGTACATAAATACAGGCACGAGAACTCGCTGAACCAGAGGATAGCTAGTTACTACGTGTGCAGGAAGGTGGACGTCACTTGACCAGCCTCTCCGGATCCTCTATTCAAATTAACTTACACCTAAACCGATAATTGTGCCCAGGCATTCAAAACACTCCAAACAGCTATTCATGGCGCACCCTAAAGATCAAAGGCAGCATTTGTTATCGACTCAGATGAAAGTAAGGCTAGATACTGGGTAGCCTTTTTTAGATCAAGAATGAAGAAAGGACAAATCCTGGCCTTTGCTCTTAATTTAGGGTGCGGATCTGAGTGTTCTGTAACGCTTAAAGTAAACATTACATCTTGTTCGCTTCGTAAGGAAAAACAGCAGTGATTAAAACATGTATACAAGCACAGAATTTGAGCTGGGGATGTAACGGATCAGACTGCAGTGGCCTTTTCTTAAAAGATTGATCAGTTGTGTACTGTATAGCCTTTGTTGCAGAGGTTTAAACGACACAAATTTGCTTACCGATACTGTTAGCAAGACTGGCAACAATGTTCCAAAATAAAGCCTGAAATTGTCCTCGTAGAACACGATCGGAGTTGACCCCTATAGAACTACGATCTATACAGATGTAGGACACGATCGGAGTTGACTCCCATAGAACTACGATCTATACAGATGTAGGACACGATCGGAGTTGATCCCATAGAACTACGATCTATACAGATGTAGAACCCGATCGGAGTTGACCCCTATAGAACTACGATCTATACAGATGTAGGACACGATCGGAGTTGACCCCTATAGAACTACGATCTATACAGAAGTCGAACACGATCGGAGTTGACCCCTATAAAACTACGATCTATACAGATGTAGGACACGATCGGAGTTGACCCCTATAGAACTACGATCTATACAGATGTAGGACCCGATCGGAGTTGACCCCTATAGAACTACGATCTACATACGATCTATACAGATGTAGAAAGCATGAATGAACAGTGTTTTACCTGCATGATCCTGATGGCCACGTGCGTCTTGCCACTGTTGGTTGGGGCAACGACTATAGAGTTATGTCCCTCTAATCCGGGTGTGGCCAGCTCTTCCTGATATCTAGTGGGATAACAAATATCACTCAGCTATTTAACATGAATAACATTTACAAACATCACTCAGCTATTAGACATGAATAACACTTACGAACATCACTCAGCTATTTAACATGAATAACACTTACAAATATCACTCAGCTATTAAACATGAATAACACTTACGAACATCACTCAGCTATTTCACATAAATAACACTTACGAACATCACTCAGCTATTTCACATGAATAACACTTACGAACATCACTCAGCTATTTAACTTGAAAAACACTTACAAATATCACTCAGCTATTTAACATGAATAACACTTACAAACATCACTCAGCTATTTAACATGAATAACCACCCCTGCAGGTCAAGGATCTAGAAAAGAATACACCTGCTGTTACCCACTGCATGATTCATAAGAGGCGACTAATGTGAGAACCCCCTGCAGAATTGGTTATTTGCTTTGGTGTCCTCTAATTGGGGACACTAAAGTGATCAAATAAATCTGCTGCACCCATTGAAATATTTGGGATCTCTATATTTCTCTCTACTTCTAACTACCTTTTATTTACTAGTGCCTTGCTTGGCAATATACCTCACTTTTGGCTTTAATGTTGAGCCTTCGCACATGTGCCTTCGACATGGTATTTCTATGAGATACATGTAGCACTATAAAGTCGGCATTAGATCCACATTAACACAAAGAGGCAAATACAACGACATACACTGTCACCGACACACATACATGCATGCACGCATACACAACACACATGGAGGCACGTTCTTAAAAGATCTTAGCTGTTAATAGGACGATAAACAACATAAAAACAAAACAAAACCTGATGAACATAAACAAACATAAATCAACCATTTAACAAGGTTCACACCTAAAATGTCCTTCTTATTTGTACAATTAAATGCATCCACATCCATATATACATGTACACCTATATTAATAAAAGTAAATTTAGTGGAAATATCAGGTACGATTTAGAATCCTGAACCAAAATCTTATCCGTCTTAGGGGTTTTCATAACATGTCTGGTTCAAACGCCTTTACAAGTGTGACCTTTGACCCCTTTACCTTGATCAATGGCCAACAAAATCTAGTAAGTCTAGAATATGATGTACTGAACTAAACTGTTGAGAGGTTCATGAGATAAAATTGTTTACAATAATTTTCACCAACGTACAAACGCAAGAACGCACGCAATCACAAAGTGGTTACCATACATCCCTCCGTTCGGGAGAAGAACCGAAATTCACGTACCTGTATAGTGATAGGTTTGATCCAATGGTCTCACTAGAATCCTGTGCTATACTGGGTGGTACGGAAGCCACTGGTTCTAAAAATACAAATATACATATGAACGTGTATCGGTCTAGAGTGTGAGACCTTGTGACAATATAATATATATATAGTAGATAATAAATAAATAAGTCCTTGCGAAGGAAAATATAGAATATAATACTCTAGAGGAGGGATGTGGGTCACCTCTTTACAAGTTACAATAAGGTACAATTTACTTATTAACTATCTTTCAACACGACAGGTTTGCAGTTTTAATTACATATGCTTACCTGACAGATCATTGTTTGCCATAGGAGGTGACTCTGGACATGGTCCAGATAACTCGTCATGCTCTGTTGGTTGTCTAGGTGTCTGCAGCTGCACCTGTTTTATGTCTGTCAATCCTTCTTCACGAGCGGAATCCTTCTCCGTAGAATTAAGGGTTTCTTCTTTTTTGGTGTCATTGGTATCGAGCGTGTGATCACGTTGGTGATTTGGTGACAAATTCAAACCTTTTAGATCAGTCATGGCTTCCCCATCATCTTAAACGTAAGATCATACATATAAATTGTAACAATTAATGTAATAACACAATCTTACAAGTTTTAACTTATAAAGTAAACACATGCTGACTAATACCAATTCACCCTTTATCAATCCCAATCGTCCACCATCAATGACACCTCGGTTACACTGCTGAGCATCAAGTGTCATAGAACGTGTGTCGGCCAAGAGAGTGAAAGCAGTAAAGATATATCAATAAACGTGTATCAGCCTAGAATGTGAGAAGCAGTAATTACATATATCTATAAACGTGTATCGGCCTAGAGTGTGAGAAGCAGTGATTAGATATATCAATAAACGTGTATCGGCCTAGAATGTGAGAAGCAGTAATTAGATATATCTATAAACGTGTATCGGCCTAGAGTGTGAGAAGCAGTAATTAGATATATCAATAAACGTGTATCAGCCTAGAGTGTGAGAAGCAGTAATTAGATATATCTATAAACGTTTATCGGCCTAGAGTGTGAGAAGCAGTAATTAGATATACCTATAAACGTGTATCGCCCTAGAGTGTGAGAAGCAGTAATTAGATATATCTATAAACGTTTATCGGCCTAGAATGTGAGAAGCAGTAATTAGATATACCTATAAACGCTTTTCAAATAAGTTGTAAAACTTATGAAAAGAACTTAAAGTCTGTTATTGTTTAAATATAAGACTAATATTCACAATATTGTTATGTAATAAGCTAAAGCTCATGTCATGTAAATGTCAATTAATTGAGCTACTGATCATGATGACAAAAAAGGTAAATATATCAGGCTACTGTTGAAATAATACCATTTTTATCAGGCAAAGTCTGTGGAAATAGTGATGATCTTAAGACTGACAAAATGAGTTGTGTATTGGTTCAATGCTAATAATTAATACAAGTACAAGGATCTGTTGGAATAAATGGTACCTGACTGATAGTTTTCCATTGTCGATGAATCAGGTGGTTCTCCTCTAGATCTCTGATATATAACTTCTTCATTCCGAATCGTCCACTCTGTTTAAATCAGCAATACTATATCTATAATTCCGAATCGTCCACTCTGTTTAAATCAGCAATAATATATCTATAATTCCGAATTGTCCACTCTGCTTAAATTGTTTGAATATAAGACTAATATTGATAATATTGTAATGTAATAGGCTAAAGCTCATACGTATAGACTATATTGATACCCCATTTCAGTATATATAGACAGAAATGATCTCATTCTCTAGGTCACATTAGCCAATTATCCCCTGCAGTAGATATAGACAGAAATGATCTCATTCCCTAGGTCACATTAGCCAATTATCCCCTCCAGTAGATATAGACAGAAATGATCTCATTCCCTAGGTCACATTAGCCAATTATCCCCTACAGTAGATATAGACAGAAATGATCTCATTCCCTAGGTCACATTAGCCAATTATCCCCTACAGTAGCTATAGACAGAAATGATATCATTCCCTAGGTCACATTAGCTAATTATCCCCTACAGTAGATATAGACAGAAATGATCTCTTCCCTAGGTCACATTATCTAATTATCCCCTGCAGTAGATAAAACAATGAGAGAGTCATTTAATATTCTCAGTTAACAATCTTCTATATTAAGTTCCAAATACTCTGCTGTTAAATGCCATACCTTCCACACTGTACTTCTGTAGAAAAAGCTTGTATACATCCCTTGTTCATAGATAATAACTTGTGTTCACTTACTCTTCATGAAGTCTGGGTCAATTTTCTCAGCCAAGTGACCGAAGTCGTTTTCAGCTAGTGACTGTAGAAACATGTCATACCAATCTGACTTCTTTCGGTAAATACGATCTAGTAAAAGCGCTGATGCAGCCAGCGATCCATGATTGTCATGCTCGGCTGAGATATTCTCCAGATCCTCGCGACTCAACACACCCTTCTGTATCAGTGAAGGAAGAATATCTAACGGCTTCATACCCTGTTGTAGTGGCAACATAAATATCTCTATGATTCTCCTGTTGCGGTTTCTGTCAATCATGTCCATCTTTCCCTCTAGAATCATTGAGAGATTTTCATAACCTGGAACAATGACATACAAAATCTGACCCTTGGTGACGTCATAACCGCTAACCGTGCTGGTATAATATAATACAGGTGACGTCATAACCGCTAACCGTGCTGGTATGATATAATAAAGGTGACATCTCATAACCACTAACCGTGCTGGTATGATATAATAAAGGTGACATCATAACCGCTAACTGTGCTGGTATAATATAATACCTGGTGACGTCATAACCGATAACCGTGCTGGTATGATATAATACAGGTGACGTCATAACCACTTACCGTGCTGGTATAATATAATACCTGGTGACATCATAACCGCTAACTGTGCTGGTATAATATCATACCTGGTGACATCATAACCGTTAACCGTGCTGAAGGTATGGATATCTACCTTTGGGTGAAGAATTCTTCGGATAAGAACCGAATTATGCCGACAACTTGTAACTTTCGACGATGGGATTGCGGACGCAAGAATAAATACAGTATACTTTCTAGACAACGATTGGCGCATGCGAAAGAATGGAATCTCTGGTGTAGATTATAGCAGCGCATAAGTGCGTCACTACATTTTTGGTAAAAAATGTGTAGTTTTGACGGTTGAAATTTGTCCGACATTGACGTCAACCAATATGACAATCATCATTTTGATTTCATTAAGAAAATCCCAATATAGGATTGAGGAAAAAGTAGGTAGTGAACTCGGGGTTAACGAGTGCAGTTATGTATGTTGGAAAGAGCCATCTTACGTGGTTTTTCTACATGGAACACTTCTACACATGTACAGACGCGGGTCGAATACGTTATGTAATCTATAGGTTACCTCTGACAATGTGTCCTTACCTATCAGACCAGATAACGCACATTCACCGGTGATGGAAAATCTGATATCCAAACTATAGGTCAGGATCACTCTATCACCAAAATAAATTAGCTGTATTCGTGGCAACATTTGGGATCTTTATATTGTCTTTATACTTCTTCACATCTGTTTTTTGTTTCCTGGCGTCTTGTTTGGCAATACCTCACTTTTGGCCTTAATGATAAAAATTATTCCATTTAGGGTAATAACAAGAACTTGGTAAACCGTTGTCAGTACAATGTGACGGGGTTCAATACGTGGTGGGATGCATTCGGCATGGCGTTTCAGTGAGGTAGCACTCCATTATCAGCATCAGATCCGCGCTATCACAACTAGGCAAATATACTAGCATTATAGCCTCAAACCAAAAACAAACCAATTAACAATCCCATGACTGACCATCAACGACGTTAACCTCACGACCCACCATTGACTAATGAAATGCATTACTTTTAACTGAACGAGATTGTGTTATCTTATTCGAGGGCTAAGAGTCTGTTACTAAATCGTTAGGATTTCACATAACTTTAGCCCGAGACTTAACGTAATTTGGCCTCTCCACTCTCAAGCTACGTTTGTATACGTCAGCGAAAAAGCAGTACATTCTAAAAACAACTAAGAGACCCATGGGCTTAAACTATATAATATAACATATCAATTTACCCCCTCCCAAGGGAGAAATGGATGGTCGAATGGTTAGTGAAATTCACAATTTTGATAAAACAGCTCGGCATCTTTCCATCCATGAAAAGGATTCGGTTCAACACGTGGCCCACATGCGTTTAGTAGGGCTATAAATACATGTGTAATAGTGGTAACACATTTACGTGTATCTCAATTTGTATACAGTCAGTATTATATCTCTCAAGATACCGAAACATTTCTTTGTCCTCCGAGAATTTGGATTTCGTTATAAAAACTAAATCTTTTCAAAAAAGAGCCAGTTATCAATCGCCAGGCCCCGAAACAAGAAAGTCGCACCGAAAATTCTTTCAATTCTTTCACTTCGACTCTTTCGGTTTCCATTTTTGTCTCGATCTGCATTTCTAAGGGCTTAACATACTCTTTGATATTCATAAGTGACAACAAAACAATATTTATTAAATAGAAGAAAGTTCCTATGACAACAGATCAGGTTGCCGCAATGCTTCATGGAAGAACCACCCATAATGTCAAGTACATGTATTCATCGTTATTTAGTCAAATATGATTATATTGTCAACATTAAGTGCCTGGTGACGTCACAAATACCTACCGTGTTGTTTCAGCGCATTCACTAACATCCGCCATCGCCCTCGGATCTCCGTCTTTCCTACCAAGACGTCTAACAGGTACTCTGTACCGGCCCTGCCACTGCTCTGACGAGTCAAATTTCTGATTGTTGAAGCGTCTGGACCTACAATGTTAACACGCTACTTATCAAATAGAATACAAACACAAGAAATTCAAGTAAAATGTTAAATTTATTACTGGATGTTATTGTTGTTATAGACTTTTTGCAGGTTTCTGTCGCCATCTTGGGTCAGAGGTCACATAAGTGGTGAAATCTTTGTCAACAAGTATAGCGATGCTGTCAGTCGAGACGGCTATGTGCTGTTGAATTTCGACAGTTTACGTACACGTTTGCCTTAAACGAGGGTTACCAATATAAGACAACAGGACCGAAACTTTGAATGTATTCCTACTGCTTCGTCTGAAATCCTAATCACCAGCAATATCATAACTTGGAAGCAGTCATTCTGCGACACCCTTGACCTGGCATATACAATTACTGGCGGCTTGACAATATATGTTTACGGTGAATATACACTCACACGCAAAAAACCCGCAACCCCCTATATACTCATAATAATTTTACAATATTAAAAAAACTATTGTTAGCCGTGTTGAATAGCATGGTATCATACATATTTACCATCAATTCACGGTTGATTGAACTCTGTCACACTACGCGTTCTCGTGTCCGCGAAACTTCAATATATAGCCAGATGAGCACGTGCAACGATACACGTGGCGGCATTGCATGCGTCACAGACCTGAATATCATTCTTCAGGTATCGGGTAAGAATAGTCCGGAAAAAGAAATTCGTTTGTGATTACGTCAAAATGACCAGACTAACTAACGATACACGCGACAGGGCATTGCAGTTACTATTGGCTGGAAACTCCCAAAAGGCTGTGGCCCGAGTACTGAATGTCCACAAAAGCACAATATGTCGTCTTTACAGCCGTCTTAGACTAACTGGTACAACTGCCGACCGCCCTCGAACTGACTAACCGAATGTTACGACGCCTCGTCAGGATCGTTTTGGCTTCCTGCTAGTTTAACTTCCAATCTGCTTTGCGCTATCCGTGTAGTTGTTATTGATTACGACGAAATCTTCTCGGCCACTTCAATAGAAAGGAAAATTTAGCATGACAATGTGGGAAGCCCCTGCAGAACCATGAATTTCCATACTATGATTTTTTCTTCCATCAGCGGAGGTTAATATCACATTTATATATGTTTAAGTATAGTAGATCAGTTCTCCTGACCAGTGAATCATGATATTACTACACATCTTCTAGAGGATTTTAAGGAATTAAATTCGGAAAAGAACTTGCGCACAAGACGTGGGACACGGGCAGGAAAGGGTGCTGTTAGGCGAATACCAAGTATTATCGGTGTTAAATCAAACGGAACCAGTGGTTGTACCCACTTGGGCCTGAACACTGATAATCTCATCTATTTGGTCACTACAAATGGTCTGTCCGCCTCGCACACTTTCTTGCAGGGCCATACTGCACTTACAGAAGTATTAGGCATCAACACCATTGTGCATTCTCGTAACGATACTCCCACACGGATTCCGACATCATCAGTATCGTACGAGAATCTACATGTCAACACGTCATGTCTACACGTCAACAACAGCTGGTCACTGTCAGTCAGGTATTCCTCTGAATTCTTAAACTGTCGCCCCGTTTGAGAATAAGTCATTGTCCATCGGGGATTTTATAACATCTCGGGACATTGACATTCTTGCATTGACAGAAACCTGGTTAGGTTCAGATATCGATGACCAGGTACTAGCTGAGCTAATAC
>JAUMHH010158408.1:0-18006 GCA_032359455.1 Chlamys rubida | reverse complement strand
AGACAACATGTCGTTTATCACGTGTGTGGCGACGAGACAACATATCGACTATCACGTGTGTGGCGACGAGACAACATATCGACTATCACGTGTGAGGAGACAAGACAACATGTCGTTTATCACGTGTGTGGCGACGAGACAACATATCGACTATCACGTGTGTGGCGACGAGACAACATGTCGTTTATCACGTGGGTGGCAAGACGACATCATGTCGGCTATGACGTGAAATCTGGTTTCATCAATTTTGTACTTGTTTGTGATGTTTCATGAGGTCTTTCCATTTTGTGTTGTATTTCCTCATTTCTTGTTGTTGTCTTAATGTGGTGGATTTGAATTCCGAATCGGTCCTAGTGTGGTAACGCTTCGGTAATATTTCTTAAGTTTAAATTTCAATCATTTAATACGTATGACAAAGTCAAATGTATATCAAGTTATTATTATTTATTACGATTCAGGTGGATGATGTACATTTAGCAATTAATGGTGCAGTTGCATATCAGTTCCATAGAGTACACATGCTCCTCTTTATGACGCAGACAGTTAACGTTGTTGAGATATCGCCAGGAATATTACAGTTGGCAAAACTAGACACATTCTGTATTGTTATATAAAGAATAAAAACAAATGGCAGGATAGAAACTCACATAAAATGTAAAAATATGCACTTACAAAACAAAGTATCATTTCCCGTTACTGTATCCGTGTAATGTTTGTGGTAATACAGTTTGTGAAAGTTCAATGTTCTATTGAGACGCACACGTATCCTTACCTAGAACCTATCCCTGGAGCATTGTAAATACAGAGAGAGAATGTAACATATTCAGCTTCCCGAACTTCAGATTCTCATAAACCTAGAAAACGATAATTAAAATACTACAACTGCACGTGGCGTATAACCAAAACAATACATTATTCACTTATTACACACTTCATAATACATGTTGGTAGCTGTGTGCAGAGTTCCCTAAGTTCTATGTTGAAACGAAAATAAATGAATAAAACTTCAATAGTCTACAGCGTCATCAATCCCAGACTTGCCATTCGATGTTTTACATAGGTCTCCAGCTACGAAATCAACAGGAACTTCCTACATACATTTTACCAAGATTCTTCCTGGTAACTTTTATTGCGTTTAAATGTAATGGGCCAGTGTTGTACAATATGTTGGGTGACGTCATTTGCTATCTTGCTCTCAATGTTATTTGGAAGATTTTCGGTATAGGTACGTATACAAACAAAATCAATATTAAATGCCAAATGCCGTATGAAAGACGACCGTGTTTTTGTACAATTCTGTATGAAACAAATATTGTACTAGCATATTTCTTAAATTACTTTCGATACATGTATATATAAATATACCAGTTTCAAATGATTCATATTGTTTGACGACATTGTGTTCTTCGCAATAATTACCAACGTTATCGGCCAAAGATATATTTAATGTTTATACAGTCCAAGGATCATGTCGCTACCAATGTAGCATCCTTCCTCGTTAGATGAAGCAGCGTTGGTATAGAGGATTATATGGCTTTTATTATGACAATGTTTTAATACATAAAGATACTAAGTCTAATACATCGTCCTGCACTTTAAATCAGTAAACTGCTTTCAGATGCTGTCCATAGCCGGACCATGTTACATTTTCTTGTAATGCATAAAAAAACGCATCTGAAGTTTAACACTTTAATTTATATTTTCACGTCTTACTGCCTTTTGCAAAAAATAATAACGACATCAACAGATATAAATATATCCAACCACGATTCACTGGAATGGTCTACAGATGGAACAGCCCAAAACAGGTGCATTTTCCTATGACTGAAGTTTTCAAATATAGTTCGTGGACACAACGACCATGGATCAGTTTTATTCAGTTCGCACTTACTTTATGCCATACATGTATTCGTATTGCAACAATCCCAAAGAATACTCAAAAAGTTCACCATTATTTACCATTGTGATTATTGACATCGTTTAACGTTACACCGCGGAGGCATTTCGTAAATTGAGTAATGCGGTCTCCGCGGAACACAAGTCGTCGTCCTGTTATTTGATGACACATTTTGAATGTTTAAGTAGCAAAGGAACTAAGCGTAGATATGACATTGCTGGTCGACTTCATTGTGAATGCCGGAAAGACCTATTTTCTTTGGTCGTGTTACTTGAGCCTAGTGACACTGATAGAGACATTTCATATTTAATAGGAAACCGGACGTCTCGGAGAGGGAGCTAGAAGAAGCTTGCTTTTGTATTTGACAGCATTGATCTGTGGCATGGCCGGAAATAGTTCTTTGTGAGTTTTATAAACTTCATTTCCATTCCGCCTAAGAGTAATAATGTATGGTCATTTTATTAGAAATAAATATGATTGCTATGGTTTTATGGTGGCATAGTCAAATTCTCGCAGAAAAAATCCTAACAAGAGTTAATAGTTAATAGTCTGATGACCCGAAACGACGTTCACTAGCTTTACCTGATGACATTGCAACGCAAATGCAAAGATGCATATATGACCAATAAAAGTTAGGGTGTTGAGAGAAATAGGTTGTTAATACTGTCATGTTTCAAAGGAAACGTTTATAGGCAAACTACTCATTAGTTGCAAAAACATGTTAGATGTTTAGAATAAACATCCGTAGTTATCCACAGATAGCTGACAAATAATAAAACAACGGTTATTAAAAATACACTCTTTATAAACTCCCCCGCCGTCCATCCTACTTTACTCTGTATTAGTGCAATCGTATTACCGTATAAATACTATCCATCAGGAAACCAAAGTACAGAACCCCACTAAAATAAAACAGTTTTAACATAGCGTCATCATACACTTAATTAACTTCACTGTATCACACAGAGAACTAGGTAAAAAAGCACAGAGCGATGACGGTATCAAGCTGGTATAATGAGGGGAAACAAATCAAAGACACATGTTTATCAGGATAATGTTGTTGATCCGGTGTTGGTTTTTATTTTAATCTCCTTTACTCCCTAGTGATTCTGAATATGAACGTACTTGTACTGGAGTAAAAATACTTCCGTTGCTACAGCAATTTTGCCGTCCTTAGGGTCAGTATTTTAGTTAGCAGGAACACATTAAATTGATCATCGAATGTTTTCAAAATTATTTGAAAAATTGTAAAACATCATTAGAGAATACGGAATGTTCTAAAATAAGCAAGACGTTATTCATTGATCTATTTGTTAAGCTGCACGTAACCATTTCTGATAACTAAAACCAAGAAGGATATTAATAAAGAAAGAGATACCAAAATTATTTGAAATATGTCTGCAAATGACCCATTAAGAAATGATGGTTTGGTAATTTAAATATGAAGAAACTCAAAGGAGTGTAAAGGGTGATTTTGCTGTAAAAGACACATTTGAAAGCATTGTGCAAAGGTAAAATGTTGAAACATTAATAACAAATATTCTTCATACGATATGCTGTTCTGCGCTTTTGGATTCCGATTTATAATTTGAAGACATGAAAAAAGTAAAGTTATACTACCCGCCCCTTGGAGGGCCCAGCATGATACTGCGTGATGTCTGGCACTATACAAGATGCTTGGGTTTGAGAAAGTATTGATAATCGTAATTGATTGTCTACATTATCTAACTAGAAGCGCACAGCTCAAGCCAAACTGCCGCGAAATGTCTTCCGTGATTTTCGGCTAATTTACTGTTAGAGGCATTAGAGTACATTTCGCCGCTAAACATCATTCCTAAATCCTGCATCTTACCAGGGAAATGTGCAAAGACTTTTAATGAGATAACATAAACATGATAGGAGGTGAATTAACGTCAAATGCTGATATAACGTTAAATCGTGATTCTTGACTGGGAATTCTGTTGCTAGATATTGTCGCCTCTACTTCAACAGCTACATTTTACAACTAATAGAAATGTATAGAATGAATATGTATGATTCAGAATTAAGATGGTGATAATTGAACTAATGGGGGTAATGTAGAATAAAGACGCGTAATTCAACATACGATTCTAAATAGCGTTAAGTTTGAACGGTAACATTTAATGCAACTTAAACTAATGAGAGCATGTCAATTTTGTTTTAATCTAGCGGTAAACCTCTAGCAGAATTCCCACACTGACTGGTATGTGAAATTCGACATTAAACAGTACAGCAGGCACTGGTAAAACTACAAAATCAAGGAAGACGACTTAAAATACAAAAACAGCAATGGAGGAGAAATATAAACCAGGAAATACGACATTAAGCACAATAACAGGTACTGAGGAGACAGCAAAACCAGGAAAGGCGACGTAAAACACAATAACAGGTACTGAGGAGTACTGAGGAGACAGCAAAACCAGGAAAGGCGACGTAAAACACAATAACAGGTACTGAGGAGATAGCAAAACCAGGAAAGGCGACGTTAAACACAATAACAGGTACTGAGGAGAGGCGACAACCAGGAGAGGCGACATAAAACACATAAACAAGAACTACTACGGACCAAAATTATGTAAGACGATATAAAAGATAGAAACAGAAACTGTTACGGACCACAACTAGAAGAAATAAAACCCATAAAACGCAATACCAGGAGCTACTACGGAAAAGTAGGAAAGAAGGAATAAACAGCGATAAATCGCGTTTTCAAATAGGGTAAGCATTTAGTTTATTCATCAGTCACTACAAGTAACCCCAGTATTTTCAAAACATGCTACGAAAGGTATTTGTGAAAAAGTCTAAATTTCTTTAAGAACGTGCTTTGTAAATTGGTGATGACAAATGCTATGCATCTTTCGTAGTCGCCATGTCTGCATCCCGTTACGCTAACTACTTGTTACTGTTACAAGTATATTTTTGAAATATTAAAACACTCATCTAGAAGTCATGCCTCAAATGCATATAGGCGTAGTTTGTGCTTTGTATTATATTTATATTTAATTACATATTTTAAGTCCATTATTCATTCTATTTAATCCTTCTGTCCGGGTTTCACAGTAGTAAGCGCACTTGCCTGTCACCAGGACGGCATTTGTTCGATTCCCTGAACGGAAGTGACGATGTATGGGGTCACCTGCCCGGCGTGGGTTTTCCGGGTACTGTGGTTTCTTTCCAAATTAATACCCCTTTACCGCTGAGGTCCGGACCAGTTGGTGATATTTAGTTGATTATATTTGTTCCACACCTGTTGTGAAATAATTGAATAAACATTTACTTCTTTATTGAATTCATGTACGCGCAACTGAAAACAGGAAACAAACTTCCGACAATGGTTTTGGGGTGTAACATACATAACTGCTATTTGTAACTACCTTACGTAAATATCTTGTTTTGTTGGACAGGACAAATCTAGGCATATCCGATCGATTAATCGAACATAATTCGGCTTAAAAAAATAAGTATGATGCATTTGGTGGGGTCAACATTTGTCCCCACTTTGATTTCTTTTACTCTTTTGCCATATGTAGATACATAACAATGATCAATAACTGCATAAATAATTATTATTCATAATTACTACTAATAACCGTAGTGGACCTCCTTGCATAACACCAGGTTGGGTGACGGGGGTATCCTAACAAAATGACAGATAAATGTCACAGGAGGATGCTATTTTGAAAATGAATTATGATAGTGTACAGTGTATACAATTACTGTTATTTTGATACTAAATATGTCAGATTGGTATACATGAAGTAAGCGTAGTGACACCTTTAATTAGAAAAACATGCAAAATTTTCACAAAATTTAAAATATAACCAACATTGTCATCTTTCCTATATATAGTTACAACGGTAGTCTATATTTTAAACTTCTTTAAAAACTTTCCATATATTTATTCTGTCTACAGAATCATTTTTATGTAATATCAAAACCGGTAAAGTACTTTTTTTACCATGCCAAACATGATCAAAGGCCAATTTCACATAATCATGGAGATTTGATTATCAATGTTTATTATGGTAAATACCGACACATTTTCTGTTTTTGTATCATACCAAAACACTTTTTATGTTACGCATGTTTCAAAGTTATATGCAACAGAAATAACTCATGAATATGTATTCTGCCAAAGTAATCTTTCCTCTGGAGAACTACTTAGGGTTGAGATTGTGTTATAGACAAAGATATGCAATTATATTAAAACAATAATATAATCATAATAGTAAAACTATTATACACTTTATTATACCCCCGCAACAAAGTTAGGCAGTATACTGGAATCAGCTTGTCTGTCCGTCTGCCCGTCCGTAGAAAAAGTTTGTCCGGACAACTCCTTCTAATGTAATGGACCAATTTTAACGCAAGTTTCCAGATATATTAACTTCCACCTGAAGTTGTGCATTCAGGTCTTATTTTTTTCATTCTGATCATTGTTTTATAAAGTTATGGCCCTTTGTTGAAAAATCCTTGTCCTTGCCTTGTAACAGTATGGTAGCTGCCCCCTGACATTGTGCATCCAAGTAGTACGTTTTCATTCCGACCCTTAATCTTTGTCTGCCTCATAAACTACTGGGCCGATTTTAATGACATTTTACAGTTATGGTAATTATCCCTTGATGTCGTGCACCAGGGAAATATTTTTTTCATTTCGACCAATTTTTAAGTAGTTATGGCCCTTTGTTAAAAATCTTTGTCTTGACAACTCTTCCTTTACTACTAGGACGATTTCAGCAAAACCAGCTCATCTGGGCTGACAAGATTTTGTATGCAAGAATGTTTTGACATAGGAAGGGAATACAGGAAGTATGTCAGTGACCTATATACTTCAATGATTACTGATGGGAGACTATGAATTGCTTTGCAATGCTTTGCCTTTGTTATCCTTTAGCTTACAGTTCCATCAGGTTTATATAGGAGCGGATGGTATTAGTTATCATTTAGCTTACAGTTCTAGTTATTATTTTGTTTTGCCTATTGCCCATTCATTAAACAAAATATGAAGGAAAATTACATTAGTTTATAACGTTAAATCTACACAAATTAAGCAAGGAAAGATATCCTTGTCTGACTCACCATACAAACATTTTATTTTAGCAAATTTGATTTCTGTGACCTTGAACGAAGGTCAAGGTCATCAACGTTTACAAAACTTAAATCCATTCACATGAGCAACCTGCTTGCCAAATATCAAGACCCAAGGACCTTTGGTCATGAAGAAACCATGAAACCAATGAAGAAAGTCAAAAGAAAGAAAGCTATGTTTTTCCTTTTTTGGATCAAAAGTGTTCTATAACAAATTTACCGGTTGTCAATTTTTTGGAAATTCCTGATATTGAAAGATATAATGGGTAGTCAACTTTTAAGCAAGTATGAAAAATAGACTTTTTAGAACTATGTAAATTAACGTGTCAAAAATGGTAATATTCTCATTAATAATGAAATTTCACATATTTTTCTGCTTAATTAAATCTTCAATAAAAAGAACAATTCTTTCTTTAAGTAGTGTAATATTTGGTATCAAAATAACAGTTAGAATATGTTGCACACAATGATGATATAATTTTATAGTAATTGTGTCATTTAAATGCTCTAGGAGGAATTGCATTACCGCACCTTTAACACCCACACAGGTGTAAGTCAATGAGGTCCTATTGATCATAAAATGAATTCTGAAACTAACCGTTCCTGATTTAAGCGTCCTATACCCATACCTTTTTTTAGTTATCTTGTTTTGAAAATCCAAGCGTTGACCCTACTTTTAACTTCCTATTATTAGATCTCCTCATATCACAAGCGTTCTTTGCATACCAAACATTCATTTCGCAATGTTTTACTTTTAAACAAGTTTACTTATATTTTATTACTATGCTTGAATCTTTATTAATCATCCATGACAAACTAGCTTAAAATTATTTGACTTTTCCACAGTAAATAACTAATTGTAACTATCGTGTCATAGATTTAGTATGTCAAGGTTGGAAAAAGCAGGTACACATACCTAGTAGCAAATAGGAAAGAGATTTGTTTTGATAAACATCGGTATTCTGATGGAGACTAACTGTGCGCGATGTCTAGCCGGTCTTTTTATATATTCTTCACAAGCTAAAGTTATTATTTAAAGGCTTTTAACGAAAGGAGATAAAATACTTGCCGAATCTTTAATTACACATTAAGATATATTGATAATGTCTTGAATAATAAAAACTTCCATAACTACTTGCATTGTACAAATCTGTCTGCACTTGAACTTATAACAATGTTCCAGGGATGGGTTAATACTTGCTCGCAACGGTGCGAAATGTCCTTAGTCAAGACTGACGAGATAGAATCCCCATCGGCTGCTGTGTGCATCGCAGACTGAAGAGAAACAATCCCACTCGGCAGCAGGTCGCTGCTGCGTACAACACACACTGACAAGGCAGAATACCACTTGGCCGCAGAGCTACTGCGTACAATTCAGACTGATGGAGTAGAATCCTACTAGAAGGCAGAGCTTCTGTGTACAAACCCGACTGACGGGGTAGAAGCCCACTCGCTCGCAGAGCTATTGAATAAATCAACAACTGACGGGAGCAGAATCGAACTCGGCCCCAGAGTTGCTGTGTAAAACCAAAAATGACGGGAGGGGAATCCCAGTCGGCCGCAGTGCTGCTGAACACAACCAACAATGAAGAGAGGAGAATTCCGCTCGGCCGCAGAACTGCTGTGCTCACGGAAGTAAATCCAACTTGGCCCCGAGCTTCTGTGAACAACCCCGACTGACGGGAGTAGAACTTCACGCTACCATAGACCGGGAATACCAGAGTATATAATTAGACTCAGCCACAAAGCCGTTTTGTACAAGACATAGTGACATGGTAGTGTCAGGCCTGGCCAAACAGCAAATAACTCATATGCCCTTCTCGGAGTGCCGGTTTGGAGAGTATTCGTTCCTTGACCTTCTATATTCAACCAATCGTGTTGGCTATCACAACTCCCACTCGGCTACAAAGCTGATACGGCGCTGGGGGTTCGAATTACACACCGCCATCCGCTGTGCATATACCTCAGAGTATGATAAAACGAAGGTACACGATTAGATCGGTTTCATGTAAACCAAAAACGACCAATGTTTACACGACCTCAAACATTTTACTGTTTTCCGTTACGCTCCCGCGCGATTCTTTCGGTATGTACATGTATACATTAAAGGATCAAGGAAGTGTACGTGTACTTTATCCTCCACAAGGTGGCGCGTACATAGATCTCCTTTTTGTCATGCACAAAACGAAAGTGAGCGTAATCCCTCATTGCGAGGACGAACTCATAGAGACAGTGATGGGATCACACTCGCCAGAGAGTGACGGTGATGATGCTCGTAAAAAGGAAGAAGTTCATTTCTGCTGTATTTATAACGCCAGATAGAATATTCAAAAACTTTAAATTGCTGTACCTCACTTAACTTTAAATTCGCATTGCACTCTTATAATGGTTTATTAGACGACTTCACACTGGTTTATGTCACGTGCGATACAGGGAGCTCCACTGTGGCATGGTTAACGATTCATTACTTGTTTCACAGTTCATATATCGTGTGGCGAGGGATGACGTACCCAACTATATATAAGTATACACATCTACATTGAGCGGTAATAACGTATAATATAAAGTAATTGAAATGCAGAATATAGGAGTTTGAGGTACAAGCACGCACAAGTTGTTTCTATTTATTTCTACGTTTGGCTCCATATAAGATTGTATTGAAAAGGATCGTAAATAATTTGATAAGAAGGAAGCATATCTATGTGCAATTTCTTTATTAATCTGAATTATTGCATTGAGAAAAAAATCATGCTTTATGCTCTTCTGTGTTGAAAGTAAAAAGAAATATTTTGTGAGAAATGTGTTTATTTCAAGAATTGACAGACCCCTTTACGTCACATTTGATAATAAATATGCTTATATCAACTGCTTTGATAACTACAGCGTGTTGAAATAGATGTTTTCTTATTTTATTGCAAGTGATTCATTTGCTGTCAATTGCCATTGTATTATTCATATTTATGTGCATTTACACTAAAACAATAAAACGAGGCAAGAAGTGTTGTTTACCGGAATATTCATTAATTACCTTTTCCACCTGATTTACAATTGATTCTTATTTGGTCATTGATTTCAGGTAAGTTCGTGAATTATCCGTATATCCATCAATATCTGTATATTATGCATTATCAGTATATCAATTTTTACCTGTGCATTCATTATTATCTGTAAATACATTAATGCCTGTAAATTCATCATGACCTTTACAACCATTATTAACGGTATTTCCAATGAATACTTTTACAGCAATAAATACCTTATGTCCATTGATTACCTTACAGTAAATCCATCATTTCCTTTGCTTTTACTATTACCTGTATTACCCTTATTTCCGATGAATACCTGTGTAATTAATTTCTCAATATCCATTGATTACCTTATTATCAATCAAAAGTTGAATATTGGTATATTCATTATTACCTGTATATCCATTATAACATGTATTTCCAATGACTACCTGTGTAATTAATTTCTCAATATCCATTGGTTACCTGTATATCAATCAAAAGTTGAATATTGGTATATTCATTATTACCTGTATATCCATTATAACATGTATTTCCAAGGACTACCTGTGCAGTGATTAATTACGTTATATATTAGTTGATTACCTGTACATCCATCACCACCTGTTTATTCAGTATTACCTTTCAATCCGTCATTAACTCCGTTATTACCTGTTTTTTATTATTGTATATACAAGTACCAAATAGAAAAAACAATCATGATACATGTATTTGGAGATGAAATATCAAGATGATGACTAAGAAGATTTTCTACTGATTAATGTATCACACGTAACGTTGGCAACACAATCCATTTAAGTATTTTCATAACCAAGATATACATGTTATACCACCCTCACCCTGCTTCACAACTATGTTCTAGATTCAAATTATCCTCACATCAAATATAAACGAAATTTCCAATATAATTTCTAAAGCTATCCTCCCTACACGAGAATGCCAATCCCAGCTGGAACTTGTCTGAATTCATTTTTTATCGAGAATAGATATTTCGTTAAACGTGAAGTAAATAAGTATTTTTCTAAAAATATCATCATTTATACGTGTTCTACATTTACAGTATAATGACTTGGTAAATGTTTCATCGTGTAACGGACAAAAATCATACATTCTTATAGTTTGATGATAACTGCTCATCCAAATGCTTAATAACAGCAATATCAACATGCAGGTGCAGTATTTATACAATAAACATCAATTGTTATGTATATGATATATGTAGTGCACGTCCAAATCTCTAGTGTAATTATTATAAACCTTGTGACCTAAATTCGCCACTTTTTGAATGCTAGGATTTAAAACAGTGTAAGTTTCAGACATAATGGATCTATTTAGGGTGTTAGGGAATGATAATATATATGCAGACGGTGTTACATATCTGTTGAATACGTCATTTATATTTTCTTATTTTTCTTATTTTTTGTTTAATTCTTTTGTGCATACTGGTATTCATTTTTTTACCTTTTATGTACTACTTCGTACCTCATACGCACATACATTATTTAATTTCTAAATATTTCAATTCAAATAAGAACACAAGACAGAAAGTCTTTATAAACTATAATTAGCATTACGGGATTGTTACGAAATAGTAATATTTCGATTATCGGACGTTAGATATTGCATTTTGAAAAACGTTAATGATGAAACCAGTCTATGATAAATTCCATACACAACAGCTCGTAATCGAATGCTCCCATATACATAAATACGACTACAAAGAATCACGTAGCCAAGGCCCACTTCGGAACACGCCTTTAAATGTCCACAGTCTGAAAAGTCCACTGGCGCGTTTCCGAGTAAGTCCTGGAACGTTGAAACTGAAGATTCACAATTATAATCCAATTCTACAACAGAAATACCATAATTAACTTCCTGTACAGATCATTTCTATAAACCACTGAAAAAAGTAATTACTATTGTCTGACATACTTAAGATACAGCATGACAAAAACAAAAAACAAATATAAAAAAATTGAAAAAATTAAATAAAGTACGTCCGAATGGTTCGGTAACAATCTCGTCGATGACGAGTACAGGTAAAAAACCCTTACAGGTAAGGCCCGACAAAACCACAAACTGCACGTGCAGCAGCACGCGCCACAACATACCCGCCAACTCGATTAAAATATAACGAAATAAAATGCATACAACTGCTTGAACGTTTATATTTATAATATCAAATCTTAACTTAAGAAAAAAAGAATATAAAAACAAAGCTTATTTAGTAAAAACAAGGATCTACTCGAATACATTCGTTTCCGCCGATATCTGAATAAGATTACCAATTGAATCACCAACACAAGCTATCCACAAGGTCAAAGACAGGGTTACATGTACATGTTTGGACTTATCCTTATGTGAAGTGAGTTTTGTTAGACGTTCTAGGGTTGTTTTACCCGACACCAATCAAACAGCTCTCTTCGTGCCTTTAATTTTGCTATGAAATATTCCAGGGGTGTAGAAAGCGAAAGTGAGCGTAAGTTACCCCTGGATATCTTAGATAGACCCTCGCTAAAAGACGTCCTCTAATTGTCACCAGTATTTATCTGAACCCCCAAAACGAATTATGATTTATACACACACACACCAGAATGGGTCCTAACACACCAAATCATAACTAATTCTCATGTCCCTGCGAACATATTTACAATATACAATATACACAATATACAATATACACAAGATAATAAAAACCAGCATTATGCAAAATACAAAAATTATGAAAATGTATATACATATTTTCTTCACACAAGTGTGTAGCTGTTTACGAAGGCACATCACATTATTCTGACATGGAACACAAAAATAACCTCTCTAGCAACAAGACAGCATATATACCGTCAAACTTCGATATCATGACAGTCGATTAATTTGTTATCTTGCTGATGTATAATATATTTGCTCCCCCCCCCCCTCCTTAACAATTACTTTATACATATGTCAAAGCAGTTTTATACAAATATTGTAAAAGAGTTATAATATTACATTACTGATATAGTACATGTATAACTTTACCATTTTCCAATTTGCTTTTACTAAAATGCCAAATTCACAGAGAACATGGATATTGTCAAACACAAAAGGCACTAAGCTCGTCAGAGAACAATTATCTAACCCTTTCACCCCTATGTAACTTCAGTAGACTCAACCATGCATTGATCTGGATGAGTCCATTATGGTCTACAGTGGTGAAAGGGTTAAACACACATTTATATGGCACTGTATGTTATAATTTGTTATGGAGAACATTCTAATTAGATACAATTCGTTCACCCAGTTCCACTTTACTGTACCTAGCTTACGATTTGACCTTATTGAACCAGAAGCCACGCTAAGACGGCACAATTATTTGATTAGCAGATGCTCAAGCTGCAACATTCTCGAAATTCCAAGAGCTACAATCTCTTGTGTTCACTGCACCCCTTGATACAAGAAGACTAGTTTGATTCTTTTATGTGCATCAAATGATCACGAGCAAACGAATCGGCAAAGTTGATCGGCTTTGATAAATATGTTGTCACGATGCCTATTCATTTGAATTTTGACACTTTATATGCCGATTGTCCCAACTCTATGCTTAGACAACACGAACAATTTGTTTCTCCACATGCCTAGATCGCGAAGTTAAAATCTGTGTACATTTAATTTTCTAATTTTTGTCAAAATTTAGTCCCGCGTAAACAACCCCCCACTATACAGAATTTCAATCCGTCAATCAGTTGTTCAGACCTGAAATTCTGAACACCCACGCCCATTTACAAACTATTTTGCTGATTGAGATTGGGGGTATTCTGATCACCATCCCGGCATTGTGACCCGGTAACGGTATCCAGTCTAGTTTGGCTGGGTATCCAATCAAATCCACTTTGGTTGTTGACGTAGGTTCCGGTGAGCCGAGAACAAATACGTCTTCTTTGGGCCAATCCAAAACGATCGCATACACCACTGTTCCATTGGTTGACTTCCGGGACGTGTACCTGTGGAAAATACCGCATGCGATCTAAGTCAATCAAACGCTTGTCCTATAAGTTTTATCTACAGTTTCATGTTTTTAATGTTTTACTCGAAATTCATTTCACATAAATATTAAAATGACATGATGAAAAAAAATATTTGAGGAACCTAAACATCATTATGATATATTGGATAATTTCCTGCATTCCCATTGGCCGACTCCTAGGCACATTACCAGTTCCGGTGTACATGTACTTCTAAATATAGCCTTCAACTTCAAGGAACTACCCTTTTCCTATACCTAATAAACAGTTTATTTGATACGTGTAAATGTATTTGAAAGGTTATTATATCTTTGATTATTTTTAAACATAAAGACTGCATTATATTTACGATATAGATAAGATCAATGAAATAGAGCAATACAAGATGCCTGGAGGGCCTTATAGCCTATTCTAGTAATAATGTCAAATATTCTCATTAAAAAGTCAAATAAGTCTGCAGGGGTGGGGCTAATCCGGGTAGCATGATAGTGTTTGTATTTTCATGTTTATTAAGCACATTTAAGGTAATAGGTTGGTGATCTGAACCGTTTCTATGTGTAACTTATAACTTAGGGACTAAGTCACAGTGGCAAACTATTTATGTATTCGTCTCTTCACGTACACTAATTTTAAAAATATATATGTTATGTTTTGGGGATATCAACGTTATAACGCAGGAACTAAGTCCAAAGGGGCGGGGCAAGACTCTTTGGCTAGTTCTGATAGCATGATTGTATATATGGTTATGGGATGGTGTGACAGTCAGCAATACCAGGTTATTGTACTTGGTTAAATCTAGCCCGAGGAAGTACCGGTCAGAAAGTTAAGTCCAAGGTGTGTGTATTCATAGATGTGCAGTGCGGGTTACGTCTAACAAGGAAGTACATGTATATGTAAAAAAACAGTCAACTTCAAAGGATGCATGGCAGGCGCTGGTGAACCCAGGGTTACCCATGTATGCAATCTAAAGTCTCAAAAGACTGGCTATGCAGGTTCCAATAAAATTGATTATGTTTGGTTTAGCGACCTTATGATAGATGACGGCTGTAGGTAATGTTATAATCCTTGTACATGGACTATGTGGAAATAAGTATAACCTAGCAAGGATATAATTTTAATACGGCTATAGGATGGCTAGAGTACGGCTAGAGATAGTACAGCTAGAGACAGCTCAATTACAGCTTTAGTACAGACATAGGGCAACTTTGGTACGACGGAGAGCGATACGAACACTTGACGTTACCAGAAATAAGCTTCCATTCGACCATCAACACTTTGTTCACTCCTGTCTTGTTACAATGGAAATCTCATTCTCATTTCTATGTAATTACTAAAGGATTACGTTCCTAGCAGCACCGAGAATATCCTTGTAGCGTATGTGTTTTAAAACCTTCACGCTCAGCAATTGTATAATTATATGGTTATATGGTGGAGATCCCAGCAGTGTTCAGGGGATAAGCCCCCAAAGGGTCATTCAAAAGCCTAATAGACATAAATAGACAGGCATCCAGAGGACTGCATTGTCATGTTATGTAGCCTAACACCTACCTAGATGAAGCAGAATCGTGGGTACAGAGGACAATATCACCTATTTTCCTATAATTTCCCCCCACGTGACTTACACCATAGTCCGGACGCATGGCGTCGTTAGCCAGTCGCGTTACTTATCAGAATTGGGATTTAAGGTGACGTTTGCCTGTTACGTGACTTACCATACTCCGGAAGTGACGGTGTCGTTTTGGTGAGACCAGGGGACACTAGAGTAGATCGCTTCCCCGTTTAGGTCAAGCCAGCTTCCCAACTGTCTGAGACGTTCTTCGAAAATCGGAATGATCCGCCCGTCATATGTTGGGCCAACATTGATAAGGAGGTTTCCCCCACAGCTGTAATGGAATATCCCTAATACAACCAAGGCACAATAGTTTCGTCTTGATCACAGAAGTTCGATTATACTTATAATATAATAGGAACAAAATATATTTCGATGATTCATCTAAAGAAGGAAAAATACGGAAAGGGAATCAGCCATATTTTGATAACGTTATTTAAAAAAGGATACGTTTTTAAGGTTTTGCACACTAGTAATAATCCCAGAGCACATGACAAGAAGTAAAATTGTCTGTTAAATGTACCTAAAACAATATGTACTAGGCTAACTGTACCAATAAGTTAACTATATTATTGCGATTTTAATTATTGCAAAATATTTGTTTAAGTCCTTTTCAAAAGAATTATTCTATAAAATTCACATGTTATGATACATGTAGTTCGAATTTGAATCTTTGAAAATAGAAGTAATAAAAAAAACCCAGAAAAATACATGGGTCGAACTCAGGACCATTATATCGCAAAGTCTGCACTTCAGCAACGATACCATACAGATATTATACATGCACAGAATCAAAACGAATGTCTTCTTTAATGACTGGAAAGCCTTCATATTTACACAAAGAACATGGAAACATACACATAACTTGGCAGGGGAAGGTACCTCTTATCAAGAAAAACTCTATTTGGTTGCTTTATCCACTCTATAGACGTGAGAATACTTCAAGTAAACAAAAAGACCGACACTGGAACTCTTCTAGGCGATTACAACGTATATCGTGGCACTCCTAACTCGTAACGTCCTTACATGACCCTAGCTGTTGATAGTACGTTACACCATGTACAACCAACCTTTAACGATATCTGAACGTACCTGATTGTTTCCGCCAAGGTTTTCAGGAGTTCCTCTATGGACAAGTAGTCAATGAAGGTGGCAGGACGTCGGAAGCCCCACGAGCCTTTATCGAGAGTCATGCAGTTTTCCCATTTGTGTTTCTGAAGAACTTCTGTAAGTGAAAACCATGTTTATTTAGTGTATAATGAAATTCTACCATCACACGAATCATATCAATACTGGTAACGACAGTGGAACCAAAAATACGCAACATCATGACGTTTGATGAATAAAAAGGTTTGTGAAATATAAGTTGAAAAGCTGAAATTGTCAGCCAATCAGACAAGAGGATTCGATCTCGAATGACGTTCAGGGTATAACGTGAACAGTTTAAAATGCCCGAAAGTGGTGAGTATTGGCCTATTGTTAAGAGATATGTTGTTATCTGTTGTTGTTTTTTTGTACAAAAATAGATCTAGTCGTACTTGTTGATACAATTACAACAGCCACCATGTTTACAGGGCGTGAAACTAACTTGGGTTGTACTTGCCATTACAACTCCAGAAGCCACATAGTTTACAGGGCGTGAAACTTACTTCGGTTGCTCATGTAGTTGTTATTGCATTTTCAGAAGCTACCATGTTTACTGGGAGTGAAACTTACTTGGGCTGTATTTGTTAACCTTACAATTCCAGATGCAACCATGCTTACAGGGCGTGAAACTTACTTGGGTTGCACTTGTCATCACAATTCCACAAGCAACCTTGCTTACAGTGCGTGCAACGTACTTGGATTGTACATGTCATACCAACTCGTGGAGCCACCGTGTTTACTGTGCGTGAAACTTACTTGAGTTGTTCATGTAGTTGTTATTGCATTTTCAGAAGCTACCATGTTTACTGGGAGTGAAACTTACTTGGGCTGCATTTGTTAACCTTACAATTCTTGAAGCAACCATGCTTACAGGGCGTGAAACTTACTTGGGTTGTACTTGTCATTACAATTCCAGAAGCCACCGTGTTTACAGGGCGTGCTCTTTCCCCATCTGTCATTGACCACCACAGTGTCCTTTACTGGACTGTCAAACGAAAACTTCATCTATTACCTTAACCATACATATATATACATATACAAATAATATATTTACTTATGCCCTTTCTATTTTCCATTAACTCTATGGAAAGTGAGCCTGCATTATCTGGTCACATGACCATGGTTTCCGTGACGTTGTAGCGTGAGAGTTGCAAGTCCCGTGTAAGTTGCCAGCGCGCATGTGCAGTGGAAGTGGTCATTTCCGGCGTGAGAGTTGCA
>JAUMHH010158397.1:0-18011 GCA_032359455.1 Chlamys rubida | reverse complement strand
CTGTTTAGCCTTCATGGCCTGGTACTAAAACATAAACCTTGGACAGTTAATGTCTGAACAGGGTGAGACTACACAGGTAGATAGAGGGTGTCTTTTGGACCTGTTTAGCCTTCATGGCCTGGTACTAAAACATAAACCTTGGACAGTTAATGTCTGAACAGGGTGAGACTACACAGGAATCACACACAGTGGCAGGTCTATACAGGCAAGGAGCAGACAATCATATGGAAGAGGTGATCCCAGACAAAAGTTCCGGAGGAGACATTGATCACAGGAGGGGTGGTCATACAAAGGAGGTCATTCAGGATCAAAATGAGGGAAGCAGAGATACATTAAATTACACGGCTGTAATATTTGAACTTTCAAAATATTATGCCCACCAAACATCTTGAATAATTCTTCTAATATTTGTTTTTCCCTTTTTTCACATTAGTTCACGTTTCTAATCATTTGTAAAGCATTTTGCTACAAATTTTTATTTTTGACAAAGGTCAGATATATACATTGTATCACGGGTCAGATACATTGCATCACAAGTGCAATATATGCATCATATCAAAGTATATCGCATCTTTTGCTATTTGAAAGCTTGATGACTCTGTCCAACATCACTCTATTTAGGTAATTGTTCTGCTGAAATTAAACATTTCTGTTCCTTAATAATTAAGACATTCTTTTTGGTAAGGAAACAAATATATACATGTATAAACATCGCATATTAGTTTAAATGAATCTAATAACAATGTAGGACATCTTTATCAATGTAAGTACAATAATTTGCTGTTTGTTTACCTGTTTCTCAAAGTCCTCGTTGTAGGCATCGAAGATTTCCCACTGGGTGACGCTGCCAGAAAACGTGGCCCTCGGGGGAGGTTCAGTCGCTGTGCCTCTCTCCTGTACAACAGAATTCAATCATACAGAACAAGCTCATTGGCTCTATGTACACTTTTATAAACTAATCACTTTTTTTGTAATAATAGACCTTTGATTTTTCATGACATCAAAGTTATGATATTTAACATTTGAAAAACAAGTTTTGTTTGATGTGTCGTCGACAAGATGGTAACACGTACCCTGTAGGGATTGTTGTAGGTCTGAGAAGCTCTCTCGCTGTAGTTGAACTGGTTGGTGAGTTTTTTACCCCCAGCTGCAGCAGCTGGTGCAGGTGTGGCAGCATCGTCACGCCCTTCATCCTTTCCCTACAACCAGAACAACAGCATTATCTAACATGTACACCTTGCAGACATACAACATTACTTAACATGTAGATCTAATTTAATAGGTCAGAGTACATTATTGACAAAATACATAGCAGGTATATATATGCATATGCTTGACAATCTAAATTTAACTTAATATTCAAACTGAATGACTTCTTTCTTTAAAATAATTTTAGTTTTCTAAAATATAAAGTGACATTCACAGTAATAACAATAGTTATTATTTATAAGTAAGATACTTTTTTTTCCATTTTAAAAATGTAGTTTGGATGAAAAAATATCACAAACACTATCAGTGTCACAAAATAATACATATTTTTTGTCACATACATCTACCAATAAACTCACAAAATCTTACAACAAGAATTCCACGGGAGTGGATGTGTCGCCTGCTCAGCGCTTTTAGTAAGAAAAGTATGTGTTTTGGCTTGAGTTATCGCATAAACAGATATGCCAAAATGCAGAAAGTTGAAGCTCGACAGAAAAAACCTGTAATATCTGTTGAACATTATTACTTCTAGCATTACTGTACAAAATGTGAAAGGAATTGATTAAAAAATAAAAAGGTTCTTGCATTTACTACACAATGCCCTTATTTGGCAATAAAAGAGGCATAACTCCACTAAAAATGCATGTAAACTTCTGAAATGCGAAAATATCCGAGCTATATTGGTATGCAATATGTGTACCAAGTTTGATTTCAATCAACCCAAGGGAACTCAAGTTATTGCACGGAAACCTTGTTTCGGACGACGCAACTGACGACGACGCCAGCACCGACGCCGACAAAGTAATACCTATATGTCGCCTCGCGTTGCAGGCGACACAAAAACTACACATCCATACTCTTGTCTTTATGACTACCAATACATGTTCAAGTAAGTAAAACAAAATTCTAAAAAGCCAAAAGAATGAGCATTTAAAACTTGTAAAAAATATGAGTGATTACGTAAAATATATCGGCAGACAAAAAATAAAAACACAAACAAAATACATGTACAGCTAATCAGAAAAATGTCAATATCAAACGAATAAAAGCAAATATAAACAGGAAACGTAGCAAGGTGCACGGATCAGCAGTATTGTAATCAAACTGCCTATGTTTACAACAACAACAACAGGTGTAATGACTCTGCATACATATTGTATAAGTTAACACTGTAATGCACCACCAATTATACTCATCCTACAAAATAGCCACCAAGTACTATTATTATTCATGAAAATTAAAGGAAAGAAAATATGTAGCACAGAGTTTTTAATTCTCTTTTTGAACTTGACTCTGGTCGACCTGGAATGAGAAAACCATGTGTATTTGCCCCGCTCAGTATAGTACTGAACTCCTGATATCTGTAAAACTTCAGCGAGTTAAAATACACAACACCACTATAAAGTAGCAGTAATTCGTTTAATTACTTTTGCTGATTAAATCAGTTGACCCCTTCAAGTTTTTACACATACTATTGCTGAAAGTCTTTTTTTTTCAACATTTAAAATACTTTTGTACCGGAAATAACAAATGAATGACAATTATACACAGCTTAAATTGAGTAGAATATCATTTTTACGGTGGGAAATTGGAACCTAATTCTAGATCTATCAGAATTGGGGAAAAATCATAAAATGGATTGCAAGCTTATAACTGTTCCTTTCTACAAAGTGTAAGTGCATGACCAGAAAGCAACACAAGTTTTACGTGAAAATACAGTGACCATAAAAATTATATATAGACTTAAAAGTGATGGAGATATACCAATTCTTGTACAGGCTCCTCATGATCAGCCTGATCGTTAGTGGGCGAACCACACTGTGAGGGTAATCAAGAGGGCAAACATTATATACACATACTGGGTACGTAACACCCAACATATCACAGAACCCACAGTAACCTTTAACAATAGGGACATATTAACTATACAACTATAGGATCATATTTTTTACCTGTAAGGTTCAATGGGAAATTAATTACAAGATTCAGAGAATTGATCTCAACCATTTAAAAGGAATCTTCCTTTAAGACTGATTAACTCTTTCATTAATCTGGACACATAATTGTTTCTTGACTAAAGCATAATGTCACCCCAGATTTTTCCAGTATCTTTAGGTTAAATTGGATGACTGTGATTGACGGGTAAAGGACAAGGCAAGGGGATCAAGTTGCATGGGCATCTTGTTTTGTTATAATCAAATAAATATTTTCAAGTATTTATGCTGCTGTTACAATAATTTTGTTGAACTATTCACTGTAGGATATGGTCGTTTATTGGTAGCTAAAATGAACACAACTATTAAATGATAGGCATTATGAGTTTATGGTGTTATGGAATTTCAATTTTTAAAAGTAATTCACTTTCGATATGAAATGTCTATAACTAAAAGAGTACACAGATAATTAACAACATCCATGGAACAAAATTAAGATGATTAGAAAGTTTTTTATTGCAATTCTGATGTTGACAGTTCTATAATAAATCATTCACATGCATAAGACTGCTTGATCAGTACGGACACTACTGGGCACATACGGTACTGGAGGTACTGAGGTTCAGGTAAATGACAGGTAATTCAACATGCTGCACATTAGGTAACAAAAGATCTACAAATTGTCTCCCCTACCTCATCTTTAGCGTCTTCCCCCTCAGCAGCCCCAGCTCCAGCTCCCTCGCCACCCTCACTGCCAGCTTGCTCACTCTGGACAGCTGTAAAACACAATAGATTACTGTTTCAGTTAGCGTACAAATATAAAGTATGTAAACAAGACAGGTCCATCAATAAGGTGTAAACATTGAAGGTTTGTTTTCAGCAAAAACTTAGATATAAGAACCTTCAACTAATTTACAACTTAACTGAACTGTCCCCAACATATTTCAAGGTACATTCCCTTTTTAACAATTCTTTTATAAATATTCCATGATAATTGTTACCAAACATCTTTAAAATGCCAATATTCCGCTAGACAAATAGAGCAATATAAAAGTTAAGGTTTTCATGTTAATTACAACAACATAATTAATTGCAATATTATAAATCTGAAAACCAGTGTTAATGCCAATATATGTTATCATGGAATAAGTAATTATGTGTTTGTCATTTAATAAATTCAGTCCAACAATGAATATATTTCAAACATAAAAAAAAGATGGAAACAAAGTTTATAAAAGATATTTTAGAATCTATAATACCAAAAAGAAGACAAATTAAAGTCAGAATGCATACAATCAAACATGAAGAGAAAAGTACCCCTTAATAAGGGGAAAATTACACAGTTGTATCTGAAAGTTTACATATTTCAATTAATTTTCTCATATCTTATGCATTTTGGTTTAATTGTACTTCCTTTTCAAGTGCAAGTAATTAATATGATTTGAAACAATTATAAGGTACTCAAAAAAATGTCTGTTTCAAAGGGTTTGACAAGAGTTTGGAGTTGAAGTTATTAACAGCAGTAAGCTTTATTACATATTAAATAGATATTTACCATTAGAATACAGAACAATTCCTTGATGTTAGATTTGTAATTAATCAAAATCGGTTGAGAAAGAATTTCAGTGTTGCTATGCTAAAGAGAGTAATTCTGAATCTATGCTAATACAGCAAAAATGAAATTAGATTAAGAAAATCAACAAATATCTTGATATTTAATGAGAAACTTGTAATCTTCTAGTATTCTATAAATAAAATACCCCTGCATAGATCTGAAATTAATCAGGTTAAGATTTAATATTTTATAGACCTACAGTTTGTTAAATATTCTGTAGTTAAGACCTACTTTAGAGAGTGTGAGCTATATAGTATCATATCTAAAAAATGAATGTATTATAATTTATATATTTCAAAGATTATAGGTTAAAAAAAAATAATGGAATAATGTGATGAAGGTGCAGATTTGTTTTTCTGAATTTGTCTGATTTTAAACCTTCTATCTTATGTTATTGTTAATCTGACTCAAGGTTTTTATACAAAACATTAACAGGGAATATAATGCTAGTCAAAACAAAAGTCAGGTAAATCCATGGATGCAGGTAAGGAAATTAGAAATGAAATGTTGGAGCCAGGGGAGATAATTAAATGTAAGGCTGTCTAACACCAAACTATAGATAACTACAGCTATAGGTACAACATGGAGGGGAGGGTTTTGGTCAGGTGTGACCACTTTACCTTGGGCTACCAGACTTAATCCTGTTGCTTCTCCTTCAAAATGGTAAACAAGTGAGTTAGAATGGTAAAAACTGTCTGGTAACACTGAATTAGTTCTTACCCCAAGTCCTATAGTCCAACCACAGGTACGAGCCTCGTCTGTCAATACATGCATGTACACCTATATATTATATTACAGGTGTATTGACAGACGAGGCTGGCACCTGTGGTCCAACATCGATATGTAACCCCTCAAAATAACACTACCTGGTACTTTTACACAATATATATCTCAAATTCAAGGTAAACACCATTTTGATTGTCACAAGAAATCATTGGGAAAGAAAATACTGAAAAAGAAACTAAGTTATTATAACACAATCTGAAAAATGAAAATCAGAAAGATTTAATGTCTTGATTAGGTGAAAACATTTTCAGCAAAGATTATTTGACTGGTATAACTAGTGTCAACAAGTTGTTACTCTCTGTTTCACCTGGGTGTGCCACCAAATCGAGACATCAGACAAATTTATAATTGTGAACTTGTGTGATAGCATCATAATTAAACACTTCACTCACCATCAGGCATTCCAAGTTTAGCCATCTGTCTTCTCGCTTCATCCGAGTCCTTGTGAAGCATGTTTCCATCCAAGGCAAAGTGAATGGCTAACTGGTCTACACTGGAGATCTGTTTGTACTGACGCTCCTGTGGCACAAAAAATCCCAAAGTTGTAACTAATGTTTTCCTTATTGGCCATGACGGGATACACAATTTTTATAGACCAAACCAAGAGCTCATCAAGGGGCAATGTACATAGAACAATCATAAGATCTTTTATTTGCTACAATTAAGGACATGATTAATTTTATAAAACTTGTATATATTATACTTTAATTAACAACATATAAACTTGTATACTGTATACCTTTATACAGTCTGGTAAACAGTATATAGTGCAATCACTAACTTACACCAGAAATCATGCCTGTCATTAAACAGTTCTCTCACAGATATTTACATTAATATATATATATGCTCCAAATACGAGATTTATTTCAAGAGATACTTTGGAAAATGCTTACAGAATCAAAATCGAAAGTTCAAAATGTTTAATCTGATCCATAAAATCTAAAGATCATTCAATATTTTTTTTATTCTTTTTGATAACATGCTGTACACAAGACTATACCTGGAGGATTACATACCTTGAAACTGTAGCGGACGATGTTCTGAGGTGCATGGGGATTGTTGGCTGTAAGAATCCTTGTAAACTCCTCTTTCAGTTGCTAGAAATTTTCAGAAAAATACCCATCAGGTTCCCATAGCTGTTATACCAACATTTTCTACATAAAATTACTTTTTTATATTATACTTCTTTATAGCTGGTGAGTTTAACATTTCATTTTGATAATATTTTGAATCAGACATTTACTTTAAATTCCAAGCTACTTTGTATAAAAAATGAGTATAAGATACCATTATAATCAGAAGGTCATGTAAATCTCAAATTGACAATTCCATTTACCAATAAAAAACATTTAAAGCATAACCTTGTTAAAGCATAAGTTTGTTTTACTGATACAATTATTGACTTGCCAGCTCATTGAGGTCCAGTTGATCCTCTGGTTTGACTAAGGCTTTGGACTAAAACAGAATCAAGTGCTATTATACATACCATATCATTTAGCTTGAAATATGAAAGTGTTATAATTCAATTTACAATGTATAGATTAAATTAATCATAATCTCTTTCAAGAAATGTATGTTTTTATTTTGTAAAGGCTGAAAGAAATTTTTGAAAAATTAAATATAAAAAGCTACTTAATCATAATTAAAGAAATTTAAACATCTAAGATGACCTTAATTTATTGTTAATAATATGAATACAATAAAAAAAAGATATGCCTGATCTGTCTAGTATCATGTCACAGTGATTAACTTAAATGTTACAAAAAGTCATTAAATCTTTATTCTGGTAGATATATTGACCACATTTTTAAGCATTTAACCATAATTAGTTCCTACAAGTTAATTAGAATAGCATGAACATTATTATCAAAACAATGAAATAATTGATACACACATCATTAAGAGTGTGACTTACATGCATCCAGTCATCAGCATCCGTACCATCCCCCATGTCTGTCATGTCGTCTCCATCCTACAGAACAAACACATCCACATACAAACATTAGGACACCAACAATTCAACTGATCTTTTTACCAACAAATATAGCTTTGTTTTAAAATATATTAGTTTTCCAATTTTCCTGTAAATTATTTTTGTCTACCATTATGAAATACATTCAATAGATATTGTGTTAGAAATTTAAACAATTTAAAGTTCTTAGGAAATGTTTGAAATATCCCTTCATTTTTCAAAATTCTAATATCAATTATAAAAATCTACTTAAGAAATGTCCAAGTGAATAAATACCTTTCCTGGAACCTTTCCTCTCGCTTTACTTTTAGGAGCAACCTACATTTCACAAACAAAATCATTTAAATGAGACATAGGATAACCGTCAAACTTACCCCTCTCATACGAGTAGTTCTCCGACGGGAGACGTCACTTGCTCCTCCAGCCTGCATAAACAATTTATTCAATTCATATCATGAAACCAAGCTTTGATCCATTATGTGGCATTGTCACCATTTTTATTGTATACCTTATATATGATAAAAAAAATAGCATTGTGCAAAAGAAAAAAAATGACAAAAGCTGTGAAATATCAGATGTGTAGTCTTACAACTCATATAGTTGTCTTTATTTTGTATTGACACTACTCTATTTATATTTGAAAATTTTCTTGGTGTCACTAGTATTATTTAGTTGAAATATTGTTTATTTAATCTTGAGAACACTTTTTAATGCTTAGAATATGACCTAGCTAACAAGATTAACAGGAAGTTCCAAGTGTTTCATATGTGCATGTCTTCTTCAATATTTAGAGACCAAAAAAATATATAAAATCAACCATTTTGTTGCCTTATTCACAGCAATTTGCATAATGATTTTAACATTAGTTTCTTTTATTTTTTATATGACTTTTACCAAAGATAAACTTTTTAACGTTTAAATAACTATAATTTCAAGTAAATGATACAACTTTTACACTTCAGTTTTTTCCCTTATGTCTTTTATCAAGGTGGAGTCACACCTAAAAATTTATTTTTATTTAAATGTATATTTTTAGAAATAAGAAACCAAATTAGGTAACCTAAAGCTAACGCCACTTTTCTATGTTTATTGTATTTTAAGGTAAAGGTTACCTTCAGGTAAACTCATTAACCCCTGAAGACACATTTGAACTCTTCCAATTCAAAGGCTGGAATAGTTCATTATTAAATTTCATGGGTGAATGAATTGAAATACATTTACTATTTCCATTGACACTGTTGTAAAATATTTGTTTCAGTCATTTCCTATTCCAGGTGAATTGCAACTTGCAATGCATTTACAGAATTACGATTGTTTTAAAAATTAGAATGAAATATAAACAAAAAAGAACATTGTAATTCCAGGTTAAAGGTCAAACTCATTATCTTCCCACTACCAATCCCAAATATTACAAATGTTACTATCCAGAAATTGTAATTGCATGGTATCGAAATTAAAGATGAATACCCTGCAAAGAAATTAAATTTCTAACCAAAAAAAATGCTTTACTCTCCATACACCGATTATCTAAGACAATAAAACAGCTGTGATGTGGAACTCTTCTTTGTAATTATAACTGTACAGTGGTACCCTTTAACTTACTAGTTGTCACCTGCATCAATACTGTTTTATATTGTACATATCCATGCACTAACAATAAATAATTTTTTTTTTAAAAATGCTATCATGAAAAAATTGATGTGTTGAGATAAATTCCAGAACTAAATTTTTATTTCGTATTTTCTTCAAACAACTGCTTTACATTCAAACAATATTTGTTCTACATCCTTATCAGTCCACTTTGAAATTCGTGCTGACTGTTAATGTATTGGTGAGATTTCCTAGGCTACTTTACCTACACAATGTGTTAAAAAAACTGCAGACTAATTACTCTACGGTGTTAACTAAAGCCCTGAGTGTTAAAGACTACAATAAAACCTAGGACAGTGTACACATGCATTGTAAGAGCTGTCATGCTGTAAGTAAGATTTAATGTGCCAAAGAGAGACATGCATAAGGCCAACCTAACCTAACGAATGTCATCACCATTATGTTGTCAAAGTATATACTGTTTAAAGCAAAGGTTTATGATCAGGGGTCGACACTAACACTAGTCTGCATGCCTGGACTAGTAGATTTCAGCAAGGACTAGTGAATCACCTAATCTAACAGGTCCAGGGTTTTTGCCTGCTATTTTGGGAAAAGGCCCCTGAGCAGGAATGGGAAAATATCATCTGCATTTGGCAAAAATTGGGAAATATCATCAGTGTTCCCACATGCACAGGTTCTAGAAAATATCATAAGTTTTGAGAAATAAAACCTACAATGTGGTTTGCAAAATGTTTTCCTCTATCTGTTACTTCCAGTAAAATGTATAGCAATAGATAAACACATCAATTTTCAGTGTTTTTGTTTATTCAATTTCAAATTTCCGTTATTTATTTATTTTGAATGCTCTTTCATGGATGGTAATACTTTGAACGTTGCACAAATAACATCTGGAAACTTGTATAAACATGCGTTTTTATCTAATTGGGAAATTATAACTGAAATTGGGAAAACACAGGGTTATTTTTTCAATTGGGAATGGGTCCCCTTACCAGACCCTATAAACACCTGGCAAAAACCCTGTGGTCCTTTGGACTTGTGAAAAATATGATTATAAAATAAGAATATTTCTTTTTAAAATTTAGAAAACAGCTTAAAATAAGATATATTACATGACAATTTTCCATATTTTTATGGCAGTAATTATTTTAAGTCCCCTACAGTCGATTACTTTTGATGTTTCGTGCTGTAGATCGCAATGTTTCGTTATCGGGAAATCTTGGACTAGTTACATTGATGACAGACTAGTAAATAATCTATTCAACTAATCCTGTGGACTACCAAGCAAAGAAGTTAGTGTCTAACCCTGATGATTGGGAAAAGCAATAGAAAAATTAAATGCTAGAAAATGTGGTTTATTTTACAGTTAATTGTTTCAAAGTGAAAATACTATAAATTTATGTTAGAAATTTTGTAATGCTATAACTAAATTGTGTTTAAAAATAAATACGATATATAATATAAATATGTATACAGTATATATGTGTGTGTGAGAAAGGAGCTGTAGATCAGAGAAATAAGAGAGTATTCTATCATCAACATTAATTACAACTGTTTGTGAAATAAATGTTGATTAGACTATACATGCTGTTAAAATGATACTAAATGGAAGCTTGGATTCAGAACATCATAGAATGTGAATAAAAGTTCAGCAGACTGAAGGGAAGGAAAAGAACTAAGAGGGTATTAAAAGCTAAAACACACATTAGAGTACAGAATGCATGCTAGAAGGTGCAAGGGGATAAGCAACTCATTAACAATATAGCTAATGAAAAAATGAAAATCTGGATGCTTTTTCTTGTTTAAATACACAAACAAATTTTCAATACTTATGCAATATATTGATATAAATTTGCCAAAGCAACTTATATTCTTAGTGCCAATCCAAATGAAAAAGACCTATACTCAAACTGTCTTGCAAACCAGATTTCAGATTTTCCATACAAAAGAATTCAAAATATATCAACATGCACAAGTATAGATTAACTTTACAAAATTATATACATGTCTTACAAAAGAATGTGAGTTGTTAAAATACAAATAAAACATGATTAGCTGAGTTTCGAGTTTAGCCATCAATTTTCATGGTTTCCTCATTTGTTTCTTACTCCCATTTTTTTAAATGCTATACCCATCCCTACTTCTGGTTTTCAATAAACCCATGGGATGGCTTATCCTGCACTTCCATTTTCTGATTGCAGTTTAAGCAATGTCACAAACTTACAAGTAATACAGTTAATACTGGTGACCTGAAGCGGTGATTTTTGTAGATTTTTTCCAGATGAATCCAGAACATTTTTTTTTAGAGTCCCTTTACTTTTTTAAAGTGATATATTAAGGTCCAAGGTACAGCAATACCTGACTTTTCATTAATGATGCCACAGTCCAGAAGTATCTTGGGGCTTACTTAAAAGTAAAAGTCAGTGATTTGCGTGATTAAATTTAGAGGAAACACTCACTGTTTGGAACTTATACTGGAACTTCGAAATTCAGCTATATGACACCAGTTTAAGTAATTTTGATATATATATATAACAGGTACAGGTAGAGTAATATCAGACATAACACAAGTAATAAATAAAGAAACAACATCAAGATCTTGGGGCTGGCTTTTGAATGCAATTTTAACTACATGAAGCTTATACCAAGTTTTCTAAATATTTCCATACAGAGTAATGTTTCGAGATATGGAGCACCAGCACTGATAAAGTGTGTGTTTTCCATGTTGGATGTAGCTTCTTCATCATAAACCCCCCTTATTTTTTTATAACGTGAACGTTATGTCATGGGTTTGTAAAAGTTCTTTTAAAAATGATACGTACTGGCCCTGTGGCCTCCAATCCACACCATGACATGTAATTTTGCACAAAATTAGCACATAATTAAAAGAGTTAACAGAACAGGACTGGGTCAATCATCAGCATCCAGGTAGCTCAATTAGTAGAGCATTCATCTAGAGTTTTGAGGATCCAGAGTTTGAACCACAGTCTGGCCACACATTTTCCCTGTCCTGGTACAGTGGTGCCTGTGACCACCTTGCATGTTTCAGGCATTTGATGTACGCTTGGCAAGGAGAATGGGATACCCAAACCTTGGTTGTAAAAAGTTGTGTCTTCGGAAGCGAAGACTAAGAAAAAGGAGGGAGGAATGTAGCGAAACTGGACTTTGGTTGATCCTTGGTGACCAGGTTAGGTAGCTCTTTAGCGTATGTCTAGAGTTCAGAGGGTCCCTATGATAGATTGAATCAAATCCCTGTCTGGCCGTGCATTTTTTCCTCTCCTTTTTCAATAGGGGCCTACTACCCTGCCAACATTTTTCTAGACTATTTATTTATAGCAGACTGTAATATCCCACTAGGTGGATGCATAGGGGGGTAGACAACTGTCTTTTGCTAATATATGAAGTAAGTACTACTTATCGTTACTTATCTCTTAACTAGAGCAGTTATCTGAGCTAACTATGAAATTATCATGAAACCAAAAAGAACCTGAAAAGAAAACGATTAGATTACATGCCGTAGTTTACAAAATGACATTCTCATTCAGTGTTGTAATGGAAAATTCACACACATGTCAATAGCCTGTCAAATACATTCCGCGTATACCAATCAAACTCAATGAATTGCAGCAAACAGCGTTATATACCTGCTTCCCTTTTCCAATTGCCTTCGGTGGCATGTTTATTTCTTATTGTTATCCCAGTGAGTTGGCTGAAATGTTGACTTCTACAACTTCTGTGAAGTGAAAACACACGGAAACAGCGTTGCAAGTTGTCATTAGATACGCGCATGTGCAGTGATCACAACGAGATTCTCGTCCACCTTACGTTGGTTCAGAAAAAATGGTCGGCAATGTACTTCCGGAACACGACTGATGTGAATAATGTTATGATTAACAAGAAATAAGCATATTCTTTGTTCCATTTGGTGTCATGGATAGCATGGAAGACAGCGGATTTGATAGTGACCAAAAATCAATGCTCAACGGAAGTTCCGAACCACAGGTACGAGACATATATATGGGAGAGCTCATGAGTACTTGTTGACAGATGTCAAAACGAAATTGGGCCAAGGGGCATTTCGTTCGATCTTTTTGTCGCGGGTTAAGACGTCTGTTAACTCAACAAAATCGTCTTGGAAGTAACACACATATAAATGAAACTTCTCCGTCAAATATAAAATTAAGTCGATGGTTAATGAAAAACAATTAAAACCCTGTACGTGCGATCGCGCAACCATCCAGTGGTGGTAGGTAAATCTTGTACGCTGTTCCCGGTCCCGGACTAAAACCCCGTAAAAGGAATATAAAGATATTTTAATATCTCATTAACGCGATCGTTTATATTTTTTATTGAATTATGCAATAATTTCAAACATTATTTTCTAAATTTGACAGTTACAAAAATGGTTTTTAATCATCTGATTATTTCAATGGGGTAAAACTTTCATACCCTGCCTACTCTCCGCTGACGACGACCATCTATCAGAAATCGTCCATCCGTTCGTCCAGAGCTACATTATCGTAGCTATAGCTGCAGTCAACCGTGAAAATTACCAATTTTTACAAATGCATTATTGTTTGTAATTATATCAGTTTCAATGAAAAAAAGAACCCTTTTCACATGAAATATTGACTTTATTATGATCACGGGCGAAGATCATGCATGGTTTGTTTACTCATGTACCCGTGCTAAGGGGAGACCACTCTGTCAAGCTATGTCAACGTCGTTATCAAGTAAAACTCACAGCCATTCTTACATTTCTAAGAATGTTACCATGCAGGCTCTGCGACGAGGACACGGTTCTACATAAGAGGCCAATTTGTATACCCCCGCAACAAATTTAGGGTGGTATACTGGAATCACCCTGTCTGGATGTCGTCCACAGTAACTTGTCTGGAAAACTCCTCCTTAACTAACAGGTGGATTTTATTGAAACTTTGCATGAATGATCAGTAGCCTGAGTAGGCCTATCTTATGTAGAGCATAGCTCTATGAAAGGAAAGGGTGGGATTTGTGAAATAAAGGATCACATCACTTCGAAAACATGTAAAGTATATGTTCACATTGGTCACGTTTCTGTTTTGGTGCACTCTTTTCGCAAATAAAATCGATTTGGTTATGTGAACATTTCAGATAGGTTCATATATATTTGATCACAAGTGATGATTACATCGATTTAAAGTCTGTTTTAGTGATACTGTTAAGTAGCATGAGTGTAACACTTGACCAATATAATGTGTAACGTATCTGTTGGAAATAATAACGTATGTGTTTAAGGACTGAAATGAGTAACCTAAGACGCTGAAAACATTTTAATACCTATGAACATATGCATGGCAAAAGTGAATTGTGTGTACATATAACTGAAATACTGAAAGCTTTTATCATATTAAATTGTTTTAATTCCCCCTCATATCAAAGTATAACGAAAACTAAGACGGAAATATATACAAAAAGCTTATCGAGAGCGCAAAAAGCTAATTGACCACTAATTCCTGCAAAAAGAATACTTGAAGTAAAATGTAGGGTTCATACTTCGGAAAAAAATCAGTGAAGGATCTAAAAGAATATAGAAAAAAACTCTTTCAACTTTCTGAAATTGAGTTGGGGAAAAAAGTGAAATGTACGTATATGCTACCGTACAAACTTTTGGCAGTATAAGATAAAGCCGCCTTGTTGTTTAATTTCGTCTGGCGCTTTTGTGAAGTTGTTTTCAATATAGTTCTATAGTTCTAGTTCACCAAATAGTGCCCACCTTAACTTTAACTAATTGAAGATTTTGTCATGAAGTTGGGTTTATGCAGCACAATTAAATGACAGACTATATATATATTACATAATGCTTAATAATTATCCACTTAGTTTAAGTTAAGAGAAGGAAAATTTAGTTCGAGGAGCACGAGTCTTCCTGACGACATAGCTTGACTGAGTAATCTCCCCTTAGCACGGGTACGGGAGTATACAAAACACCCATTATCACAACAAAGTCAGAATTTCATGTGAAAAATGTAATTTAATGCAGTGTTTCATTTGACCTTTTATTAGCCCACCATCATCTGATGGTGGGCTCTTCAAATCACCCTGCATACATGTACATGGTCCGTGGGTCATCCGTCCTAAAACAATTCTTGTTATCGCTATTTCTCAGGAAGTACCAGAGGAATCTTTCTCAAATTTTATATGTAGGTCCCCTTGGTCCCTAGTTGTGCATATTTACATTTGAGACTGATCAGATAAACAAACTGGCCGACAGGCAGTCATCTTTGATTTTGACAGTGAAGGTTTGTTATCGCTATTTCTCAATAAGTTCTGGAGAGATTTTTTCAAATTTGATGTAGGTTTCCCTTGGTCTGTAAGTTGTGCATGTTTTCTTATGAGACTGATTGGATAAACAAAATGGCCGAGAGGCCACCATCTTGGATTGGACATTAAAGGTTTGTTATCGCTATTTCTCAGGAAGTCCTGAAGAGATCTTTCCTAAATTTTATGTGTAGGTTTCCCTTGGTCTGTTGTTGTTCATGTTTAATTTTGAGATTGATCAGGTAAACAAAATGGCCGACAGGCAGCCATCTTGAATTTTGACAGTGAAGGTTTGTAATAGCTATTTCCTAATAAGTACTGGAGAGATATATCTCAAATTTGACATGTAGGTTCACCTTGGTCTGTAGTTGTGCATGTTTACAGACTGATCACAGATTATATACAAACTGGCCGACAGGCAGCCATCTTTGATTTTGACAGTGAAGGTTTGTTATCGCTATTTCTCAATAAGTTCTGGAGAGATCTTTGTCAAATTTGATATGTATGTAGGTTCCCCTTGGTCTGTAGTTGTGCATGTTTTCTTATGAGACTGATCGGATAAACAAATCTTTGATTTTGACAGTTAAGGTTTGTTAGTGTTATTTCCCAGGAGGTACTGGAGGGTTCTTTCTCAAATTTAATATGTAGGTTCCCCTTGATCCCTAGTTGTGCATGTTTTATTTTGAGACTGATCATAAAAATAAAATGGCTGAAAGAACTAAACAGATCTTTCTCATATTGCAATGATCGGTTCTATTTCTTTCACATAAGTATACGTACTGTACTAGTAAATATGTGAAATAACAAACTCACTTTGAAGGTTGTCTTTTATACACAACAGCATTAAGTTTCAATCAAACGTTACGTCAATGTGCATTTACTGTTAACATGACTCGATCAAATAGATAAGAGAAGAGAAAAGATCAAACTGACAAAGAACTAATGAAGATGGTACAATGGTGGGCGCCAAGATCCCTCTGGGATCTCTTGTATGTCGTATGTTGTGATGTTACGTTGTGTGTACATGCACATCATGTAGATGGGAAATTAGACCCTGCTGATTGAGTGTTTAAGGTGATGGATTATTACCTTCGTTTTTATAACGCATTAATTTAGCCAGATATGATCGATAGGCCAAGCACTTGAAATAGTACAATTCATTGCATCGTTTTTCTCTCTATCTATCCAATCATCTTGGATGATGACAAGTTCCTATTTTCTGTTTGTCTTTATTAATTTTTTAAAAAGGAGGTGGTTCATGGGTTAATCAAAAGTGTTGTATAACTCTGTTAAGTATATTATTGATGTATGTCTTGAACTAGCGTGACGTAAAACTGTACCATTAAATTGTCCCCTTGTTGGGCCCAGAGGCGAGCTGGTAGCAATAATAACGAATATAAATATTACTGACCATTTTAAACGAGGGCTCCCAAAATCCGAAAAGAGTCGACCTCAAGACCCCTACGAGATTCTTGTGGCAACATCAATCCCTTCGTACTTCTTTGAACACATCAAAGGCTGTCAACCGTTGCCAAGCGTTGCACGAAGACGCAGAGGGCAAAATGTCTCAAGTAGTTCGTAGAATACAGCCAAATGACACTACTGCCCGTCGCATCATAATCAAACGTAACGATAATCTTATATAAAAAAAAATCATCTGTGCTTACTGTCGGCACTTAAGCACTTCCACAAAAGAGGTTAAATTGGCTGCGAATTTGTCAAAGTCGCTGTTTATATAGCAAATCCACACTGGTGATAGCACTGTCAACATTTTTGCAACCAGAGGACAACTGTAAACATGAAGCATTATGTGTTAATTACAGCATTACTGATTACCAAAGTAATCGTTTTGACTTCACAGTCAGCTATGCATGTGGCGAAAATACCAATACAAAGCCCTCAGGGATTGCCCTGCATGGCATATAGAAAAAAGAAGAACTGAATGTGAATATACATCAACATACACAGGTTTAGTTTAGTTTCATTTTGCTTAATCGCCTATGAACAGCTAATGTCATTTCAGGACGTGTTTGTGTGCAAGATGTATGTCGATGTATCTGCCTCCTTACAATAGCGCAAATATTATGGCAACTTTATACAGTTGTGGGAACGCACAACGCACCAAAAATAGCGTGCGCACATCGTCCATACATCGTCACACACCGTCCGCACATCGTCCACACATGGTGCGCACAACTGTGCGATTTAACAATCGTTCGCCCCCTTGTGCGCTTCTCTCCGCACAAATGTGCGATTTGGTAGAATTAATTGATCAATATTACAGATTGAAAAAATTCCGGAGCCCTTGTATGGAAAAAGGAAGACTGTATATATAAATTGCGCATCAAATTAATTAGGATTATGTTTAATTTTACAATCCGTTATAAACAGCATTACAGTAACCGTTAGACTATTAAGAATGGGTTAGCTTCCAGGTAACAGAACAGGTGTATAACGTTTTTATGATTGACCGGAGTTTTACCTGGCCTGTGCTTTACAAAGAGAGTTGATATGTGATACCGTATGACCGTTATGAAAACACAACTGGACGTTAAGTATTTGTTATTTGCATTCGTTTTGGTCT
>JAUMHH010158386.1:0-18011 GCA_032359455.1 Chlamys rubida | reverse complement strand
CTGTGCTGGGTGTCAGTATAATGTGACCTTGTTAACTTATACTGTGCTGGGTGTCAGTATAATGTGACCTTGTTAACATATACTGTGCTGGGTGTATTTCACACGGTATTTCAGTAAGGTGCATGTAGCACTGAAATGTCGGCATCAGTTCCGCGTAGGGTTGAGGCTTTTTGAGTTTGATGGACAAAATCGCATAATACATTGACACGAACACTTGTTCAGTCTTATAAACAAATAAAAGATATATGTACAAACAGGGTGCAATCTTTGTGCAAAGTTTTGACATATGGAAATATCTAACTTGTTTGGTAAACTCGACATAACATTTACGCGAACAGCACGGCTATAACACACTACCGGAGAACGGGGTTTTTTTTCTACAGAATTTGAGCCAGTCTATCATTATATTAACGTCATGGTAACAGTCCTGTATCGTTACACACGCTTTTCTTTATCAGTATGTTATATTACTGTAAGATGTCACACAAGAAAAAAATCATCATCATATCCTATTACATAAAAACGCTCGTTTCACATTTTAAAACCGGCTTAGCAATAATTACACTCTATATACAAGGGGCCTCTGTGATCGTCAAAACTGTTACAGAAATAGATACGGGTATAAATTGGGGACAATGTTTGTTTGTTCCACTGATTCCTATCTACCGACCACAGGGACTTGAGAAATTGTTACAGCTATATATTTGGACTTTAACTAAGGTGCTTAGTGTAATTTTACACGTTTAAGTAGTTATCATCATTGGGGTGGCATTTCTATCAAAAGTTGATATAAACTCCTAAAACGTGTAGAATTACTCTACACACTCTAGCTTGGGTCCAAATATAGCTGTAACAAATTCGCAGGTCCCTGTGCTACCGACAAGCAACACTCCATGTTATGTCTACCGTCAGTATCATCTTGATCTAAGTTGTATCCGTGTATGACTGTGCTTTGTATGGATATTTTTAATGAGTTCTACTTCGTTTTCTGAAACCAATTCATCTGAAGCGGAGTATATGCTATTTTCCCCTAAATTGTGACTATATCATCTGATCAAATGTCGAGCTACATATATATACTAGTACATATATAAAAGAACCTTAGGTCTGCACGTCAGATGATGTACTAAAACCACTATTGCATTCTCTCGAGGACACCATATTATATTGGTGTACGTGACCACAAAGTGTTGTCACAAAATGACCTACATTATATTTTCCAACTCGCTTTAGGCTCGGGAACCATTTCATCCATAATGCAAACATAGCTTTTCGTCCTTGGTTGTAGTGAATTTTCTGTAAAATTCCTTAGGATTGTTAAATCTCATATATTCAAGCATGTCGCCTTCACACTTTAAGTAAATTCTTTTTTTCATAGATTCTTTTAATTTATAGTTCCTTTTCTTCTCCACAAGCAGAGTATGATTAAATACATTTTTTTCCTTATTGAAGTTATACAGAGCTGATTTGTACAAGTTGTACAAAGTTTTCACTTATAAAGGGACATATAAGCTGACCGTTTGCAAAGCGATTAATCACTATTAATAGAAATTCATTCTCTGTCCGGTAATAAAATGTGAATACATTTCATAACCTAAATGTTCGTCACTTAATTGATGCCGTGGTGATTAAACAAGTGAGATTGTCCAAGCTGTATGTTTTGTAAGTATATAAGGAAGTGGAGGGTGAGGTCTCTTATTCATAATTCCAGTAAATATTACAAAAATCATTAAATATATTTGTTAAATATTCCTATCACTAACACAGTATTTCCTATTTGTGAACAGGTAAATACAGGTAAATAATCTACCAGTACTATACCAGAACAGACTATAATGACACCTCTATTGTTTTCCAGTGTTTATATAATTCCTTTGTTTAGAAAAAAGTGGGAGAAAGGAGAACAAACCGTCCATAGCCAGGTAGGACCTCAGTGTCAGGTAAAAAACATTGTCGGGTGGAACAGCAAGTAAAATAAGTACTTACAAACTATATCATATTAATTGGTTGTGATTGGGCCTGTGATAATCTGATTCACGGCCCTTTATCTAACGCGTCCAGCACACCCCAGTAACGACGGAGCCGAGTGGGTGGAATGTGCGAGGGCCCTCTATATATAGCTCTCACTCCCTCAGGCTTACTCACTCAATCGTTAAAAAAAACAGGAAAATGACCAATGCCCTAACAAGCCGAGAAACTCCAACACTTTTGACCAGCTTTTGTTGCTGACCCTAGGGGTCCCCGTGATTGGCTAAGAGGATCTGACACAGTGCAAGAAAGCAGAAAACAGATCGGGCTAATTACAGGAACTTTTGGGTACAAACTAGTGTGTCTCCTTCAATACCACTTTAATGGTTCAGTTTAATTAGGGAAATGAAAGAAAAGACCCACCCAAGCAAACATAGGCCAGTCAATGGGAAACCGAAATTCCTGACAGCATCGGTCATTGACGAAAGCGGTTGTCTCATATCAGAAACATTTAAATCCTCTTCAGATTGGACATGATACCTTATAATGGGTGCTGCTTCAACCCGATTGTACAATTTGACCAAAGACCACTCAAGTCTCCCCACCTGCACCGGTCAGACTCTTCTCAATCATACTGACCCCTTCCTTTATATGATCAAAAGGTATATATTTGACCCGGGGTAGTTACCGAACCGTACTTGAAGGTCAACACTTAAAATGTACTTTCTCAAAAGTAGAGCGATAATCTTACGAGAAGATAAATATTTTTACTAAAAATGTTGAAAAATCTCATGACCCCTGAGGTCTATGAGCTTCAAAAGTTTTTTGAAATACTCTAAAATATTTGCGATATACATGCACTGTATGCACATGCACACAGAGATGAAAACTTCGCCTTTTTTCAGAAATTTAATATATTATGAAAACTTCTCATTTTTCCCATAGAAATGATGAACCAATCAAATGTTCAGCCGTTTTGTCCATAAACTAATATTTCATCTCTGTTCATGCATACTGAGCGCCATCAAAAAATTTGTGGGAACCCATCTCTAATTTTGTATGAAATAAAAATCATCGAAATAATTTCCCAAACTTTCACTGATCACCATTGTATTTGGTATTATTATAAGAGCTGAGTATGAATCTCTCCAGACAACCTACCAACAAGAACCTTGTTGAGATGTCACGGATTAGGGCAGTGTTGTTATCCCCAAATATACACATTTATAATTCTCCAGGCTAAATCCTAACAATACCGACCCCTGCCAGCTCAAGGGGAATGTGTATCCACGGACAAGATCTACTGGATACTTACTGGTCAACACAGGGATTAGGGAAAGCTACGGTTAGCCCTTGTAGTGGTCATCCTGGTCCCATTGGGTCTGGGGGGGTCAGGCCAAACAAGCCATTAATACGTTTATACTACAAACCCCGCTGTTTACAATAATTCTCCATACAGTTCACTTTTCCTCCACTCAAAATTTGTACAAACTACGATATCACACGATCATTTGTCACCCAGCATTACAACACATTGAAATGATGTCTCCAAAGTTTTACTTCTCAGCTATGTCCCTGCTATCAGATGGCTGGCAAATTCATTTTACGGTTTTAGATAATCTAACACTTTTTGGCCAGATATTTATCATATTGCTTTCATTCTCAAGTATTTGGTTTGGACATTTTAGCTCTTTTAAAGATTTTACTTAAGTGGTTTGAAATTTACATGAGCACTGCTTAAGATAATTAAGTCAAAAGTCATGTATATTGGGAATACAAATTCCACACGAATACCACACGAGATACCAGAAATGTTTTTCATACATTTTTCTCAATCGGTGGTCAAGAAAAACTGACCATTTCCTGAGCACCAATTATTATAAAAAGGTATGGATAACATATTGAAACTTAAGCATTTCCTGGATTTCAGTTAAATTTTGTTCTGTAATTATATAGTTAAAAACCTGGTTATACAGCCAGATTTAGATCCAGTCAAATTTTGGTGTTATTGCAAGGTTTGGCAATAAATTGAGGAAAAACATATAAAGAATTTCTTAAGAAAAAGGGACCTCGAAATATGTTGGCAGTATATCTGCAAGGTAGCAACGAAACGAGAGGCATTATATCAAGGTTTTACTTTCATTACAATTTCAAGATATATATATACACTGCACTTTTACAAGCAGTAAATATGTCATAATGTTTTTAACGAGACCAAATTTTCCAATATTCTTATAGTCTGAATTATTTTCAAAATAAAATTATGTGCTTCCTTGTAATATGATAAATAATCAGTATTATTACTGGGTTATTTTTGGAACTAATAAATATATATGATATTCAAATGAAATATTCATATGTTCAAGTATATACCTGTATTTCCATGAATATATTTATATTGATTGAATTTTGCACAGGTGTATGCATAATATGTCCTCAACGATATTGATGTCTATTTCATCTTTGTTTGTCGACCAATCCGCTTCAACTCGTCCAGGCAATAAATTCTGCGACCCATTGTTATGAATTTCCCATTGTTTCATTGGTGGATCGGTCCGTCTGGATCAGCCAGTTCCGAAGATAGCAATATTTATATATCCAGGGAGATTTAGACTATGTACACAATATCACCTACAGAGAGTACGACTAACCCTGAAATCTTATCCCAAACATCAGCTTGGACAACTGGTAAGACCTTCTAATCAGTTAGAACAGGTTGTCAGGGTACACTGCTGAGTAAATTTGAAAATGATCCTTTATTAAGTTCAGATATGATAAGGCATTGATGGGCGTTTGATGTAAATGAGAACGGATCAGACAGGTATTATGGTGAGACAGTTTGAGAGACAGTTATCCAGAAAGGTTAATTTAGCCAGGTAGCGTAATATTGTCATGAAGAGCAGATACAGTTCAGGTAAGAGAAAGGATATAACACCTGCCAGGTATACTGTTGGGGTAGATAAATACGGACGTCCAGGTTGAGTTCATTTACCCTGGTGGCATAACCACAAAAAGACGTTTTTTGAGGTAAAAGACGGTTTTTGAGGTAAGTAAAAAAAACACCTCCAATTTTAAAGTATTTTGCTTAAGATATTCACACAGTTATCTTGAAGATCTTTCTAATTACAAGAATCAGGTATTTGAGATACGTCAAAGTTACATGCCATGCAGTTACAAAGTATTATTTTCAAAGAAAGAGACCGGCATCTTGTTGAGTTACCAGGTAATTTAGGTACGGTACGAAAAAAAACGAAAAAAAACCTCCAATTTCCAAGTATTTGGTTGAAAAAACGGACACATTTGTCTTGGGGATTTAACCCATTCACCCCTAAAGTCACATTTGAACCTTACCAAACCAAAGACTGGGCAAGTCCAGTTTAAATATGTAGGGTGGGTGAGGTAATCAAGGTATGGTTGTTCTAATTAATCTAATCACAAGAAGCAGGTATTTGAAGTACGTAAAAATAATACTCCAGTTGTCAAGTATTATTTTCTAAGAAAACAACGCCGCTATCTTGTGTAGTTACATTTGTACCTGGTAATTAAGGTATGGCTCATTGTCCCAGGTGGTCTAATCACAGTAGAAGCAGGTAATTCGGGTACGGTGCGTAAAAAGAATTTTGTTGAAGAAGCTGACACAGGTATCTCTTAAAGTTAATTAACGAAGCTATAGCTGCGTCGGTGCATTGTCCTGTATTTGTTGATCAGGTAAGAAACATCATTAGTCTTGACAGGTGTTCTATTGAGAAAGTAGATAGATAGGAAGAGTCAGAAAGAATAATTAAGCCAGGTATCTGAATATCGGGTCAGTCAAGTAGGGAAAATAATAAATTTAGCCAGATACACATTTTTATCATTAATGAAGATGAACAAGTAAGAAAATTAATGAGATTTTCTCTTTTGGAGTTGGCATAGCGATAGAGACAGTGAAATGGACAGAAACAGGTGTAAATTTCGCCTTTAACGAAGGGCTAGCTATAGCTGCTACATTGTTGTAAACACAAAAGTTAGACTTGCATATTAATTAAGGCACACCTTTAACGAGGGCATGGAATACAACCAGGTAAGGACGGCATAAAAAGTCTTGACAAAATTAAAGTAGAAAGTGCGAAATTTAGATTTTACAACTTATTAACCAGATAAGTATGATCATTTTAGTAAGATAAACATTGCAAACAAGAGCGGTGGACAGGTTGAAATTGAAATCTCATATGTACCTTTAATTTTGAGAAAACAGTTATATGGGGAATATGCTATTTAAGTGGATGACAAAGACAGGTGTAGGTAACTTAAATGAACAATTGTCGATGATTGTCAACAGGTACTGGCAGAACAGGGTATATACATTTCACCTTTAGACAGACATATAGCTGCTGATGGTACAGACTAGGTGAGCGTGTCTACCGTAATTCTACGCTTAGCTGTTACCTGATAACAATCACGCTCCTCTCTTGGTGTGGGATTGATCACGTAACCATATGTTACGACACTGATGTGTCATCGTCTCCTATTGGCTGATATCATTTCGTACATCCTACACCTACCTGGTAATCAACCGGCAGCATGTTTTTGACTTATCGGAAGTATACTATATGTCACTGACCGAAATCTTTACGCTGAACAGAATATATTCTGAACAATTTTTTATGCATAAGATGTTTGTCGTTTCTTTTCAAACCATATGTGTCCATCAGAACAACATCATAACACTTCAAATTTAGCTTCATTATCAGAAGTCAAACAGTTGTCATATTTTCATATACAGATAAATATTGAAGAGAAACTAATATATATCAAATGTAGGTCACTGTGACCTATTTTCCACTTCACTGACTTTGGTTAAACTTAACATTTAGCTCCATTTTCATCAAAGTGGTAACAAGGGCATTTGTTTATTTTACAAAGACAGGAGTATTCTAATGAAAGAAATTGATATTTACAAGTAAAATTTGTATTGTTAGAATACTAAGTATAATTGTATGCACTTTTTACATGTTACATACAAATAATGCGATCATTAAACTCAGATATTAAGCTAAGTTTAGACAGCTGCTTTTTAACGAACCTTTTCGAAACAAGAGCAATTCAACAAACAAGTTTTGTTACTTAATTGAACTCATTGGTATATCGATCAAGGAATGAAGCTGGCAGTACTCATGGTATCAATTGTATAATGTCCCATTTTCATGAATTTAAAAGTTTAAAAAATCACGACTCGTGCATAATAATTGAAACCTGAATGTTGTGTATTATATAGCGATAACAAATTTGGTCCGATTTGTTTCGATCACAAATGTTTTTGAATAGATGAAATATTTTTGGGGTCAGAAAATACATTTAAGACTTGGAACACATTTACAAAAAAAATGACCTGGTTTGGTATAAAAACCTGAGGAAATACTAGTGTGGGTTTGACATGCAATATGTCAACAGAAACTTCCTTAAATAAAGTCAACAACTGTTTGTTTTTGAGGAAATGGATTGTGTCATTTTTCTGTCCTTTGTTCATGTGAAATGTACATGCTTAATAAAATTTTATTGCCTTTTTATCAAATATTTACAACTGAAACATATTAAATGTACCCTAGTTTGGTAATAATACATTTGTATCACAGAAAAAAATGTTCCATTCTGTGCAAAGTTTCTTCAACTTTAAATTTTATTTTGTTTGGTTAATTGCGTTAAAAGAAATTTTCAAAAAATTTAGTTTGAAAAAAAAATATTGAGTTTAATATTAAGGAGTCAACATTTTAAGCTGTATAATCAAGAATATTTGAAATGTTCAAAAAAAAATTGACAATTCTGAAAATGAAATTTACAATCAGAGTTGACTATTCTTAGCTAACACAGCTTTAAAGCTGTACATATCGTGGTGTGAACTTCGTTGACGTATTTATGAACTTTAGTCATGAAAATCTTTTTTTACGGAAGCTCAGACTGATACAAAGGTGTAATTAATAGCGGTTTTCCCCACAACATTAAACGGACAAATGAATTGCGGCTTTTATAACACAAAACTGTAAGACAATACCTAACGGGGGCAGCGATTAAAGAAGTGTTGGTAATTGTTGACTCATTAACCGCACACGGAAAAACATCTAAATACAGGGTCAGTAAAAACCTTTTAAACCTTTTCTTCACAGAAGAACAACGCCACCGTTATTCTGATTCTGCCTTCAAATGTTGGCACCGTATGCTATGATATATACCTCACCCGACCAAACGCTTGATCGACCTGATCAGATTTGGAAGCGATTTCAATAGAATCAGGTATATATTGCACTTGACAGAGTATCGAGTCGATTTGTGCTCAAACGATCGCGGAGTTGTAAAGATCGGGGTCACGATTTTCTGACCCATGTGACTAATGCATGTGTAACAAATCACAATACGATTCCTGTCCATAACCAACCCCTCTGATCAGGTCTAACTGACAATTTACCAACTCAAAAAACTGCGACAATTGGGCCGATTTATAAACCTTTTGGTCAGGAAAATACTCTGTCTATTTACTGTCAGTGATCAAGATAGAAATTGGGAAATTGAGTGTAAGAAATGGCAAAATAATTTCTTCAATTCTCCTTTGTTAGATGGACCCAGAACATTAACTGTTATGAAAAACCTTTAAATTGAAAATATAGGCTTAGACCCCATTTCAGACAGAAAATTGTATGAAAGTCACGGCGAGGTTTGTGTGTATACCTCTGTATGAGGCGTGATTGGTTCACCTAACACTTTCAATGAGGAAGAACGATTCTATAAAAATGTTGATTTTGGACTTGAATCTCAACTGTGGGGTCACACTGTCGGTGTTTGTCGAGTAAATAAACAGTAGGTAAATGGTTTATTTACACCTGTAGACGAGCAAAGTTTGTATTTCTGCTCCGTCCAATTACCGCTTCTGTGAGGTCATTAAGTAGTTGTACAAACATCCCCAGTAGCCAGTGTCCAGTTTCGGACTTTTAAAACACCTTCAGCTTTAACCAAAGGAAACTATGAAACTAACATCCGTGATATATTTCCTAAAACACTGAAACTGACAACGAAATGTACATCATTTGGAGTTGCAAATCACCACCAGGCAAGAACAATGGTTGATATTCTTCTATCATTGTAGCTAGGATAGAATTAAATAAAATTGTAATATTGAGAGCTGGGGATATTAAGCTTTGGTGTGACAACGACCGCACAATATTACATGATTATACAGCTATGCTAACGTTTTGATTCTATTTCACCGCAGACTTCAGGAGGGCCTAGCTGTCAGTCTGGTTCAATATTAGTTTTAAATTCATGAAAGAGAAGTGTCAGGTCCTCTAATAAAATGATTAAATAATCAAACTGTATACTTTTCCACTTATAAACTTTTCCAACTTTTCAAATTAATGAATGATGCTAATTATTTATCACAGACACAACACGAACTTTTTCATCCTATGCATGCATGGCCATTGATCTTAAAACAAAATGTTTTTATGTTAGAATTTCTTTTTTTTTTAATTCTGTTATTCTTGTTCTATGACTTAACAATGTTATATTGTAATAATTCAGTATTTCACAGAAAAAAACATAATTTTAAAATTATTTGGATTGTTCATGAAAACATTTCATTAAAAAACAATAGATTTAATTTCTAAGAAATTAATTGTTTTGCTTTTTTCTTTATTCTTGAAAGTACCAATTACTTATAGAAATTAGTCTGGCAAAACAGTTTCTTTTCATAATTAATTTCTATTAATTTGGTAAATTGTTGTTTGCGGTATGGAAGTGACTTTGGCAATAAAACGTCTCGGTAGGTGTAAAGGAGAGGTGAGACAAACGTTGGCACTAAAAACCCTGAATAATGATAGATATTTCACGGCTTGGTTCCTGTGCACATAAAAACAAAACGAGATAAAAGCCTGGCCATACAGGTAGCACATGGTTGAAGAATGCTCCCAGTTCTGACTTCACACCTATGTATAAAGGTGTGTTGGGGTGAGACATTCCCCACCCATCTGTGGACTGGTACCCCCGGGGAGGTGTAAATTTGACAACCTGTTGGTCGGGGCTAGTAACTGTGCCTTTAGTCAGCTAGTATAGGTAGGGAGCTAGCTAAGGTCACGCTTGAGTGTACTACCATTTTATGGCAGTGTAGGTTTGATTGACTGCTTTATCACACTCTATCATGATAGTCCACTCTGATTGGCTGGCTGGTTTGTGGGCGGGCCTTCACATTGATTTGTGCCTCACACATAGCAAGGCTGTAGATCTGTAGTATAGAACCGTGGAGCAGAGCATGTGTATAGCACTCTAGTAGAAAACATATTTATGTAATTAATTTCCCTCTTTTTTTTGGAACTCTGGATTTCATTTATGCACTTAAAAAGGTAAGGTGTTTTAATAATGATTAATATATATTTAGTATTAACATTTTAAAAATAATTATTTAGATTTATATGTGTGTATGTTTTAGAAGATTGTGTCATGTACCATCATGTATATTTATATATTTTTGCTGTTGATTTCACCGTCAACCTCTTGTGTTACAGGTTGGGGAGGCTGAGCGTGGGAACTATATAGTGAGACGGGGGACAACACACACAGGATCATGACATAAACCTGGGATATATATCGAGTGTGTAGATAGTGCTCAAATACACTGGATAGAATTCTCAAAATGGCAAAAGATTTGTGTTTAATTTTTCTGACAGTTTTGTTTTCTGTGAACCATGTTGAGACTTTGTCTCATACTTACACGATAACGGAGGATTTAGTGGAATCTGTTCCTCTCGGAAATATTGCTCAGGATGTGAATTTAAGTAGTCAACTTTCGGACTCCGATGATTTTTCCGAACTCCGTTACAGTTTTCTTGCCCAAGACCACCCCCACACGTTTCGGTTTTCTATAGATGAAATCACTAGTGCTATTACAACCAATGACAAACTGGATAGGGACTTGATTTGTGAGTTTTCCCCAGATTCTTGCGAGTTGTCACTGGAAGTGGCAGCCCAATCTACCATTGGAGTATTCTTCAAAAAGATCCAAGTTACCGTGGTGATTGAGGATCGTAACGACCATGCCCCGAGTTTCGATGTTGGTGTTTTTAACCTGTCTATATCTGAGTTGTCCCAAATTGGTCGCGAGTTCACACTGGACAGTGCCAAGGATAAGGACAGCAAACAGTATTCTGTGATAAATTACAGGGTCGTACCCGCAACTTCCCCCTTCACAACCAAGTTTACCATCGACCTTGTCGGTAACACCGATGTCAAGCTCAAGGTCACCGATGAATTAGACCGTGAAGTCAAAGGCCATTACCAGCTTCAAATCATAGCTGAGGATGGAGGTTCGCCACCCAAAACTGGTGTTCTCAATGTTAATATCACCATTGAAGACGAGAATGATAACTCACCGACCTTCACCTCGCCATCGTACAATGTCAGCGTGAAAGAGGACATTGCCATTGGGACCATCATCTTAGAGATGACGGCCAGGGATCTAGACGTGGGAAAAAATGGTGAAGTTATCTATAAGATCAGTAGTAATCAGCCACCGGAAATCCAGGCTCTGTTCACTATGGACCTGACAAGTGGGAGACTTGGGGTTGCACAGACTCTCATGCCTGCGGAGACATACAAATTAATCGTGGAGGCTTACGATAAGGGAGACCAGCCTTCAAAGGCACAAGTTTATGTTTTCGTACATGTGGAGGACTCCGGCAACAACCCGCCAGAAATTAAACTTAATTTACTCTATGGTGGGGATCAAAATGTCGCCAAGATTTCTGAGTACGCCAACATGGGGTCGCCTGTTGCTCACGTCGCAGTGACAGACCCAGACACTGGCAGAAACGGGATTGTCACATGCTCCATCTCTAACTCTGAGGACTACTTCCAGCTGCAGAGGTTAGAGGTCAATGAATATAAGGTCATCGTCCACAAGCCTCTGGATCGGGAGAACCAGGCACGTCATGATATTTCAGTGTTCTGTGAGGATGTGGGTACTCCCCCATTAAACAGTACCAGGACATTCTCCGCTGTCGTCTTAGACGAAAACGACCAGTACCCACAATTCTCCAAACCAGTGTATACAGTAACCTTCCCAGAGAATCGCAACAACGGTGAGGTCATCATACAGGTCACCGCCAGTGACCTTGACGAAGGTGACAATGCCAGATTAACCTATGTCCTGGATGGAGATTCAAAGGGATATTTTACTATTGACGACACTGGACGGATATATTCCAACATTGCATTTGACAGGGAGACAACTCCGTTATTCAAGTTTCAGGTGATCGCTTCCGATCATGGCGATCCACCCATGTCGTCGACGGCAACCATCGAACTCAACATCAGCGATGAGAATGATAATTCGCCCGAATTCACTGACACAGATTACACTGCCCTTGTCCTGGAGAATATGCCAATTGACACGTCTGTGACACGAGTTTATGCATCAGATCGCGATGCAGACTCCAATGGTTATGTGACCTTTGCCCTCGCCCCAAACTCACAGGTGCCCTTCTTTGTGTCACCAGATGGTTCAATTAGCACCACAGAGGTCCTTGACCGTGAGGTCATCGGCAAGTACATATTCTATGTTGTGGCCACTGACCATGGAATGCCACCAAGACAGAAGACAGCAGAGGTAACGGTCAATGTTGGTGATCGCAACGACAACACACCAGTTATCATCTACCCCAACATCTCAAACGACACAGTTCGTGTCCCCTACACAGCTCGGGAAAACACCATCATTGCCGTCATTCAGGCACATGACTTTGACCTTGGCCCCAACCAGAAATTACTGTTTTCGGTCAAGGAAAGAAACGACTCGGATCTATTTAATGTTCTCAGCATCACCGGAGAAGTTATCATAGCAAGGCAGATGCAAGAGTCTCACAGAGCGAGATATTTCCTTCAAATCGTCGTTATGGATCAGGGTACCCCGTACCTGACATCCGTTACAAAACTCAGCATCGTAGTAACGGACAAGAATGCCACCGCAGCGATACCTCCAACATCAGACGGGGTCAACAAGTACAATGTGGCTATCGTAGTAACCGTTGTCGTGGTAACCCTAGTGCTATCTGCCACTATTCTCGTAACCATTTTTATCATTCGACGTTTGGATCGTCAAAAACAGAAGTTTTCTCAGGGTTTAGTGTTAGATGGAGTTAAACTACAAACGGAAAAGAACCTGGTGAAATCGTCCAACCTGACGGGGAAGGCGAACCCGAATCTGTATAGTCCACAGGGCGAAAGGGTTGGAGTAGGGATGTATAGCTACGCCACCGAACCTGCCCTCGACAGAATGAGTCTCTCCAGCAATAATACTTTCCAGGTATGTTTCCCAGAGTTGATAAACACAAGTTTTGTGGACGTAAATTTTCGTGGTTTCATGCCAGCTATTTTCAATCTATGAAAAAGAGAAAGGGACGGAAAAAACACAAACAATACAATATTTTTGACAAGGTTAGTAACTTAAAGACATAATACAAACAAAAAAATACTGAATTTTTCATAACAACAAAAAACAAAAACAAACAAAATTAGTTTGTTACCAAAACACATTTAGAAGACTTCACCTTTTAATAAAATGCCTGGTTTTCATTTCACAGAAACATTCTCCACTGAGTTTTTTTCCTTAAATTTTCCTTAAATTTTCCTGTAGGTAACACATATCTGATGTTTTAAAAAAATCTTATTAACCTAATTTTAAGGAACCTACTTGAAACTGGCCCAGTTAATATTTTTTTCTATTGTGAACTACTTTAAACCATAGAAAATCCCTATCTTTAAAAACATCACTGTAGTGATATCTTTGATAAATCTATTTGTAGTAATAAAAATAATCGGAAAAATACTCCAAATTTATTTGATCAAAACTTATCTTTGATACATAATTCAGTTACTACATCTCCTAAGTTCCTGTACATTTGTAGGTGATGCCTCCCATATCAGGGGCAAGATCTAACTGTTTCTGTGTTTGTGAGTTTTGAAGCATATAAATAAAATAGATTAGGCACCATCCCCTTTAAAAAGTCTACTATGACTTAGTTCAAATATCTGCAGAAATAAACCCCTGTTAGAAGTTTGTTTATATCAGCAATGAGTTCTGTCAGCTGGGTTTATACAGAAATGTACATCTCAAATTACGTTTCTGTTTGTATTACAAGTTCTGTGTATATTACAATTCTGTGTGTATATTACACTAGATTTTATTTAACTGATATCTCAAGCATATAGAAGTGAGCATGCAAGCTTTGTCTCCAAAAATTTCTCGTTATAAGATCCATTTAGACTCAAGAAATTCCATTTTAGTGAAACATCCCACATGACAGTGATCCCCCATGTGTGATATTATCTGTGTGGTATTTTTTTCTACAATAGGTAATAAAAATAACAAACAAATTATACACAATGGAATTTTTAACATTTTCCCACTCTTAATAATATTATTTGGATTTTGATTTTTGATTTTTTTTGGTTCATCAGCAATATCGTCATTATTATCATAAAAAATTATGAAATATACATATTACAATATTGGTCTTGAATGTTGATCTTTGGAAAAAAATGTGTGCACACATAAGCACAAAATTGTATTAGGTTTTAGCATGAAGTGTGGAATTTGTTTAGCGTGAGGATTTTGTTGCGCAATTGTACGATTAAATTTCTGGTTGATTTCTCCGGTAGCTTCACACTGTACAAAAGTGTCAACAATACTACTTGTATCACCTCAAAACTATTTCATACTCGCTGTTCAGTCTTTATTGTAAAAGGTTAAGAAAAAATATAAAAGAATGTTTGGTCGCTGAGTGATATCAGTAGCTGATGGATGGTGAGGAATTGTCTTTCCGTACCTATTAACAATCTCTGCCAACCTGTCCCGCGGACAACGCGATCGCTTGGGTGTGTAGTTGTCGACACAATAAACTTACCTAGCCCCTATACACGCTATTTCAGAGAGCAAATATATGTTTTCTCTATAAGTCTTTACATTTTTAAGTCGTACTAGGGTGGTTATTATCAAAATAAAAAATATTTATTTCACACATGATGAAATATTGATAAATGTGAATAGTTTTCGTACTACACAGGTACTACACAAACAACTTATACATAAATATTGTCTCCACACTTATTGAATCAGTTCTAAATTTGTTTTGAGGGGGAAATTCTCACACTCCTCAATTTAAAGAGAGATATCGGGGATAAGGAAACTCGGAGGGAGGTCTGTGCTCCGTGTAAACTCCCAAACATGTGGAGGGGGGTGTTTCTATGAAGGGGCTCAGCTTTCTACTACAATGTCAAGTACCACCCATACAAACCTTACAAGACAAATTTCAGCCGGAGCATGCTTTATGAAATTTATGGAAATGTTTGATTTAGATATTAATCTGTGAAGTAGGGTCTTTTCTGGCAATTTTTCATTAGTGGTAAGCCAGGGGATTTGACAATATGGCCTTTTAGGGGGTTTGTTGTAATTTTCCTTGACAGGGCAGTGAAGTTTTGGAGTGATACAAATCTCCTCATTCTGTTCAAGGATTAGTATCAAAAGTCTGGAAGAAAAAGATAACAAAATTGGGACAAATCATGATATTTGAATACAATTAATAAATGACATTTGTCCATGTTTCCCACATATGTCTTTAATAAAAAAAAACATTAAAGGAAGAAAGAGAGAGAGAAAAGATTAGAAGAAAGTTCAAACTTTTAACCAAATAAAAAATACCCCATGATCTGACCATTTTTCAACAGATGAAATAAATAATTCCTTGACCATATGTTAGAAATTGTTGACACAACATTTAAAAGTCTATGAAGATTAATCTATTGTGAGTAAATTTAAAATACAAATATTTTTTCTTAGTCAAAATATTGATATTTTTGTCTGATTTTTGTTTGAAATATATTGTGAGTGAAAAGTAGGATATAAAATAAATCTTTCAGACAAAAATCATTCGAAAGAAAAATAAAGACTTTCGGCCAAATCGTAAAAGTGATATATCTCCATCAGACTTTATTGAAGGGCGTAATAAAAGATGTGTAAGTTTTATGACCTTACAGAGCTGGATCAAAGGGTACCCAGCATTGTAGTGTACTGATAGAAGTGCTGTCCGGCATTGTGCTATACAGATAGAGGTGCTGATACAATTGTGTGCTAAGTATTGTGCTGAGATAGGTGCTATCTGTCTTTGTGATATACAGATACGCCACCCCTTTCAATATTGCACCCGAACCATTCAAGGAATTTTAGTAGAATTGTAAGAACACTAAGTTCCTTTATCTTTTACAAATCAGTATTAATGTGCACCAGGGGCCGATTTCAGTGTAAGCCTAATGTGCTACCCAGAAAACTGTCAAAAGAATCGCCATTATCCTGGGCCCCTCGGGACTTTGTCACGCCCTTTGATGGGCGGCCAGCACCCTACTACCCAAAGCTTCAGGGGATGGAACAACATGCTTGCCACCTTGAGTGTGTTTTATGGCGTCTGCAAACATTTAATGGACAAACACATATCAGATTTATTCTAACAGATTGTCTTACCGAAATGGCAGTAAAACTTAGACTTCACAAACACTTAAGTATGGGGACCTTCTAACAGTTTGCGTGACATGAATATTACCGCTTTGTCAAAAAGATCATAATGAAATCAATCCAGGGAATATTTTGCCCTTCTTATGTAAAAGTGTAGGGTTTGGTTTAATTTTAGGATATTTTTTTTCATAAGGTAGGTCTGTAATTTTGGGTGGATGATGCGGGTCAGTGTATGATTTGGCGGTATTTGATAAGACTTGTGTGATGTTTTTGTGTAAGTCTAGAGTCGGACGAGGTAACGTAACTTCACTTCTCTGACACTGCTAACTCCCCTAAGGTAAATTATTCAATATGCGCACGCTCGGATCATAACCTGTACTCTCAAATTACGAATCAACTCCAATCTCTGACAACTGTTCAACAGATGTGGCATTTATCACGAAACAATATATAAAGCAACATATTAAATCGGATATATACCGATTTATAGATCAGAGTATAAACGCTTTGTGTTTCGTGTTTCAGTTATTCAGCTGACATCACATCATTTTGTGAAATATGAATCAATTTCCTTAGCAAGAAATGAATTTTTTGTTGGAGTCCAATTTATTGAGACTTCCTGTCTTAAATTATATCAATATCTTTTCATGTATTGAATATACTGACAATGATATCTTTCAATCTGTAATATTGCAAACAAAATTATTCAACCAGAAAATTTGTTCATGCTATGATAATTTTTAAGATTTTTAAGCCATAAAAGATCACATTATTTTAAGCAGTGTTGAGAAATAGTCGAGTCCTGAAATGGAAATTACACACAATATCACTTGAAAATTTTATTATTTGTTTTGGATGACTGATTTTTATTTTTTGCATGAGTCATTTACGGAGAAAATAAACATTTTTGTTTTGATGGATAGAGAGCTTAAACGTTTATCAACAAAACTTGTTTGTCATTATGACAGGGTAAAACAGCTGAGGTGTCTTCTCCATCACTATACAAGCTTGAGCAATTCTGGCTTACGATATCTTTAAAAAAAACTGTTGTTACATTTCAAAGAATATTACATAGAATCTGCCTCTGTGTCATTAACGAAGGAAGCGATATGTGGTCCCCAGAATGTCTCAGTTCTGTTGTGGAATTTCTCCTTAAGGGGCTTAGGACGAGTATGTAAGATCCCAATCTTTTAACCTCCAACTGTGAAGAGTTCTATACAAAAAGAGGGATTAAACTTGTGTACAATTGTGATTGCTGTATAGGTAGATTTAGACTGGGCCTTTTCTCCATTGGAAATTAGTGTCAGCAGTTTAGTGTAAATCTTTTGAAAAGAAGAAAACTAGTAAATTACATGCCAAAAATTGAAAAATAGATATAATTTCGGGGGTTTAAACATATTTATGTTTGTTGACTTTGGCTTGTTTAACTACCTGGTAGAACTTTTTTAGGTCACCTGAGCTTTAGCTCAAGTGACCTATTGCTATCCGTCTTCGTCCGTCGTCGTCCGTCGTCCGT
>JAUMHH010158375.1:1476-18014 GCA_032359455.1 Chlamys rubida | reverse complement strand
GTCAGTTCTTTTGATATTGATTTCACAAACAACACAAATATTAACATCTACAAATTGCAAAGGGACTGAGTGGTTAATTGATTAATATACCATAGGGAACACTTTTAAGCCGTTTAAATTAGTCTTCTGTTTATATTCGGATCAGTTCAAAACCAGCATAAATTATTTATTGACATTTCGAACAAAATACTGTACCGCCCGTACTTGGTTCAGGTTGGTGTCCTTTTTCTGTTAATTGCACACAGAACACACCAGCTAGTTCTAACATGTGCCTTCTTAGTAATAACGACAGTATATGTATAGGCCCGATATAAGCACTAAGTGTTAATAAACGAATTGGTGATGGATGCTTATTTTTTAAACCGATATAAAAGCAAAGAGACAATAGCTTCTATTGTCTGTTTCATATTGTGTATTGCTTATTAATGAGAAACCAGTGGCAGTGCGTTCATTATAATTTGTTTTGAATTGTGTATCATCTATTGTTAAGACACCAGCAGTGAAATTGCGAACAATATAATTTGTTTCATATTGTTTACAATCTATTTTGATAAAACAGAAACACTGCGGGCGTTATCATTTGTATCGTGTTGTGTACTATCTATAGTGGAGACACCAGTTACAGTGCGGACAATATCATTTGTGTCGTGTTGTGTACTACCTATAGTAGAGACACCAGTTACAGTGCGGACAATATCATTTGTGTCGTGTTGTGCACTACCTATAGTGGAGACACCAGTTACAGTGCGGACAGTTTGTGTTACCTGTTGACACACCATTAATAGTACTGGAATGCCGTGCTACTTTTACATACTTGCTGTCCTGTTTACAAGTAAGTATCTCCCATACTGTTATTGTTCAAACTACATGTAATTACATACTACTAATGTGCATATATCTACTATGGACAGCCATATTAAACTCTTGATTGCTATTACTAAGGTTCAAGTGCAATATATTTATTTGACATATCTCAATGACAGTGTTTAATTGGCGTCTTATATGACTTATCACGGGGTTAAATTCAAGGTGACCAGACCATCATGTCAAGTGATTGGGAGTATATGAAACACTATGTAATGATTGAATTATATGTAAATGAATTGATGAGTTCTTTATGATTGGGGCTACTATTGATTGATCTGCACATTAGTCTAATATTAACATTTTATACAAAACCATTACCAGGACCCAGTTGTTCGAAAGGTGCATGGCTTATTCAGTGATAAGCGCAAATTTCAATTTTCGTGTATCTACAAAACAGAACTATTGAACAAGTTACAACTTTTCAAAAATCAAATATTTAGTGGAATTAAAGATTTCACCTTGTATATTGACGAAATTATTAAATGTTGAAAAATGTCGTTAAACAGTGATAAAACTAACCACCGTTTGCACAACTGGGCCCAGACGTTAATTTACCCAAATATTTCATGATACTTGATATATCACATGCAGAGACCTACTACCTGGTGTAAGAGAGTGCTAGTTAACAGAAATAATAATAATAATAATAAAATATTTTATTTAAGTGTCACACATATTTTACATAACACATCACTTACATAATAAAAATACACATATGCAAAATATGCCCAGCCATACTGACTTACGAGACACTACTTATACATCAACGAGAAACGAGAACACCCCAACCATACAGTAATACGGTATTGACGCTGTAATGTGGCATATATTGTTATTACAATCTGATCAGGCGTAGTACGGTTTGGAATGTTTTTGACTCTATTTTACTCACTATATATGTAATAAATTCTAGAAAATTGAAAAGAAATTGTTTTGTTTTCTTGCGGTAATTTCAATTCCTTTCTTGGTATTTCTAGTTATCAATACAACCAGGGAACAATGTCGGCCAATGAGCGACAAAGGAAGGGAATAAAGAAACGCGAAGGAAGAGAATTAACAGACGAGGACAAAAAGTGTGAGTTCATCACCAAGTGTTTGTTACGAGGCTAAAGCTGTAATGCTTTGTTTGACTGAACATTTTGCAAAACTCTGTAAACCTGTGACAATATCAGCTCAGTAGGATGTGGAAAATATCTGCTCACTATGAATTTTGATGTCAAATATGTTTTCACAAAACAATTTTTCGCACTAATGTCCACATAAACTGCATTTATACAAATTATTAGTTTCTTTATTAATTTTTAATATACTCACTCTTGCATAATCTATTTATTTAATTGCGGTGATTTCATTTGCCATTTCGAACCCCCAAATCAGTCATGTCTGAACAGGCTTCGCTATAAAATCCCCAATTGAGTCATGTCTGAAACAGGCTTCACTATAAAACCCCAAACCAGTCATATATGAATAAAGTTCGCTGTAATATTTAGAGGCTTTTGTCTAAATTATATAATGCACCCAACGCAATATTGTCGCAGTCCTTTCTTTCCTTTCGTTCTCGTGTATTATTTCCATTCCTTGTTGTGTGCATTGACATCTATAGTTGAATGATATCGATTTTCTAAATACATGTAATTACCTTTATCTTTTATCCATCGATGTGGGACTTCACTGGCTTAGCAACTGCTATTGTCGCATTAATGACATCACTCTCTGTGGTCGGGTGACGCAGTCACCAATCACACTCGCCTGTCACCAAGACGACCGGGGCACGATTCCCTAATCGGACTTGACAGATATGGAATCACCTCCCTGACCACGTGGGTTTTCTCCGGGTATTCTGGTGTCCTCCCACACTACGACCGCCACCGCACTTCCATCCGAGCCAACAAGAGTCATATTAATGTTAGTTGAAACAATTAAAAATATATATGACTTACTTTTTTTCTTTTCACAGCAATCAGGAGGTCCTTTGATTCCCTGGACAGGGACCAGAATGGCCGCTTATGCCCCGAGGAAATTTACAAAGGAGTACAAGTGCTCGGTTTCAATCCTAGCAGGTCGGAGGCCATTGATATGATTTCGGATATAGACGAGAATGGTAAGTGTATGTACGGTGCACTTACTTTTGGCAAATGATACGACTGTATTAATTAGTAAGTTAGCCGGCAATAGCACATCATCAAATTGCCAAGGGCAATGCTCGATTACGTTCTCTGTAAAGAAGGAATATGAGGACACATGATTGTGAAGATGCTGACCCCGGGGCTCCCCAACCTCGGCAGTATCCTAAATGTGCTGGGGAAGTAAAATGTTTAAAAAAAAAAAAAGGAATTTCGAGGATGGCAATAGCATGTGTGTTAAGGATAAAGGCACCATTGACTAAAAATTGTATTGCTTACTTGACCACTTTCACTAAATCATTATCTACCGAGAGTTGGCGACAGAAATGGGTAGAGATTGTCACTGAATATGACATCGCCAGTCATAAAAATATCTAAATAATAATAATATATATTATACAACATTTGATATAGCGCCCTATCTATAGCTAGAATAAGCCACTCTAAAGCGCCTTACAGTTCCTAGACATACAATTTATACAATCAATACAATTAGCATAACATTAATCAAACATTTTGAGGAATTCGCAGGAGCTGCCTTATCAGGCGCTAACTACTATTCCTATGCCACCTGGCTAATATCTCCATATGTGTGTACGCCTGCCTGCGTGTTGGAGATGTATAGTGTTCTGTTTGTAGTGGGACCGTGCTTCCAACGTTATCATTTTTAGTGCCACCTCACTTGAATGCTACAGCACAGATATCGCAACATCCACCCCAGTCCATTTTATATTCCACCTGTGTTGTTGGAGTTGAGTGGGCAGGAGAAAAACACTTTCTCTGAATGTTCCATGCGTACGACGACGACTTCGGGGATCGAACCCCGGCCGCCTGCGTGGAAGGCCGGAATGTTAATCACTCGACCAATCCGCCCATAAATGAACAAATCATCATTTCAACTAATTGGGGCATGATGGCGTCCAATGATTTGGATAATATGTCTGTTACTGATGGAGATATATATTGTCACTTAACTCACACTGGAAACAGATCACCCTATGATAAATCGCATTTCGTGCATGTAATATCTGTCTTGTGTTAACTTATATTGTTTTATTATTTTTAGGAAATGGTCGCATAGAATTTGAGGAATATGAAGAAATGATGAGGAAACGATTGTCTGCTATGGATTATGAAAAGGATTTGCTTCGTGATGCTTTTAAAAAGTTTGACAAAGACGGTGATGGTACGATAAGTCCAGAGGAACTCCAAAAGGCACTTTGTAAAAGTGGGGATAAGATGGATATTGCAGATGTGAACGAAATGTTCTTATTGGCCGATCATAACAGTGATGGCAAACTTAATTATGAAGGTAGAGTAATGTCTCCATTTTATGTACACAGTTAACAAATGTCTCCATCATATGTAAACGTTATTCATCGAAAATGGCACGCTTCACAAACTTAATACATTAAGTTCCAGACAATAATACATTAAGTTCCAGACAATAATGGAGAAATGTAAGGCATCTTACCTGCTGGAATGAGTTGTTTTCCTTGCTATACCCTGTGTTAGGAAAGAGTATCTGACAAAAACGGGAATGCACCTGAAAAATGTGGGGGAAAGCGACTAAATCCATGAAACGAATCCGACAAAATCATAAAGTAATATTTAACCTTTTCTTTAATCCATCCATCAACTTAATAACTGTTCTTTTTCTTTACAGAATTCGTGGAGATGTTTCAGGAACAATTTTGATGTTGGGGGTAAATTTGTTTATTTTGTAACAAACTCGACAATCGACGTATCACGACTTAGATGCATGCATGTATAGTGCTAAATTATATTGATTCACATAGGTTTGTCTTTATTTCCTCGAGCTTGACAACTTGTGGTGAGAACTTCAGATGAAATAGAAAACGCGCTCAGTATCTAAACCAAGCCGTGGTTTAATACATTGTGAAGTATCAGCATTTTGTTTGAAATAAAAACCTCAATATATTTCACAATGTGTGTATCTCGTTTATAGAAAGAACGTCATAGTTTCGATTAAAGACATAATTAACAGCTCTGTTATTTACAAAGGTGAAATAAAGAATTTAAATAACTAATGCATTGGATCACTTTCCTAAAACAAAATTTGGGGTTTAACAATAGAAAGCATATAAACATTTCACAAGGGTCATATATAGATGTCAATTCAACATACCTTTGAATTTATTTAACACTCGGAACTACCTGCCAGGTGTTCCGAAAGAGACTTATAGAAATTGTGAATCGCGAAAATAAACCCGTGAGAACCGGAAACTAATTCACAAAAGTTCACACCCGCGAAAATAAACAACTATACGTACAGTACCCGTCTAATTTCTCTAAGACAACTAGTGATTCAACAACCCACCTGGAATGGTTTGATCTGATATTCTGTTAAAATGAAAAGAGATTATTTTATGAGATTTGACCATATTATACGGAAATACTATATTCAAACATAATTAATAGGTTGCTATTTTTGATTTCGATCAATAAAAGTTAAAATTTGCTGACAAGAATTTCATCAAAAGGGATATCAACTTTTAATCATTCTCAAAATGTAACGGTCACTGTAGCTATTAATAAGATTTAAGTTTAAATTTCTTTACAACTATAATTAAAATATATCAGGCGAACATAATACTTGTACACGGGTACAACTATCTCATTGCAGATCACTGAAATCGAATAGATGAAAGTTCGATGTTACTCTAAATAGAACGATAAATAGTGACATTAACATAAAAAATGTAATTGTTTTATTATTTGTATTTAGTATCCACATATAAAATTCGTATATCAGACTCATCTATGTTTCTTTTTATATATAAGATAATCAATATGCTTCTAAAACACACACACATTGCACACATCGCCCCTCCTAAACTTACACAAAATACATCTCAATCACACTGAACAAACGTGTATCTTACACACTCCAATTACATATTCGATTATTATCAGCAACAGAAGAAAAAATATCAATTCAAGTAAATTGCGATAATATTCTTACAAATCACTATTACAGTGGAAAAAAACCAAGAGAAAGCTGAAGCGTCAAAATCTCAAAATCGATAAAACGAGGGCAAAATATGAACAAATGGGAGACTTAAACGGAGACCATTAAAAACGTACAAGGAGAATAATACCGGGGCCCGTATTCATGAAACCGTTCTCATGCACAAGCATGGATTTTGTGCTCAAACCAACTTTCTAGTAACTCACTTAGACCATGTCAAACGATCAAAAAGTCAAATGTGAACATTGAAAACAGTATTCGGCTTTAAATCTCTTCAATTTTCCCCCAAATCATTGACAAAATAAGATTTTATTATTAATTTATAATGGAAACAAGAAACTAGGCTTGAGCACAAAATCCATGCTTGAGCATGAGAACGGTTTCATGAATACAGGCCCAGGTTTTCCGAAAGGAATGTCATGTCCTATGGTTAGAATAGAGTTGATGACCGTCAATATATTTATCTTAATTTCAACAATAATTTGAATAAAAAATAGTAATTTACGAAGAACATTACCATAAGAGTGGGAAATTTTCTATACCACGACCAGTTTTCTGGTGAAAGAGTCACAAAGTGAAAGCTTCCATTTACGTTATTTCATTTCATACGGTTATAGTTTCTAGTAATAACATGTATTCTACTTGATTTTATACTGAATTATAGCCCTCATGGTAATCGTATATCACTGTTGCCCTGTTCAAAATGACCAAAATCAAGTCAATTTAAAGTACTCCACTCCTTTTATGTTCATAGGTAGCCGGGTAAAATGCATTCTGTTTCGTTATTTTAAACGTCGTTTAAAACTTCACCAATTTAATTTGTAGTGTTGATATGTGTACTATTAAGATAAATAACGTAAATGGAAGCTCTCACTTTGTGACTCTTTCAGAAGAACACTGGTCGTGGTATAGAAAATGTCCCTCTTTTATGGTAATGTTCTTCGTAAATTACTATATCAAATATCAACTCACACAAATTTGTATAAATATTCATTCTTCCCTAGAACTATTCGGTTGTTAACTGGAATTCGCTACCACCATCCCTAGCACAGGAGCCAAACCTGAACTCTTTCAGGTCTGCCCTGGCTAGTTTCAACCTTCCATAAAGTGTTTTCTGTTTTTATCTTATAGTACAAATTAACAAAAATAATTGTTTTTTTAACATTTTTAATGCCACCTCCCAGGATCAAGTGCACTCAAACCTTTGAGTCTGATCCTTGTAAAGGAAGAAGAAGAAGAATAAACATATAGTGGCCTAGTTACAACTGTCATACATGCATAAAAAAAATAAAAAAAATGTATACCTCTAGTTCTATAATCATATTTGGTAATTTCTATGCATGACGAAGTTGTCTTCACAAACGTGTTATCTAAGTCCGTGGTAATATCTGCAAATAAGCTTAGTGTGTCCCACGAGCTTTTACTAAAATGAACACTCATTTGAAATCCTATTTCATACTAAGGAATTACAGGTTGTAGTATAATTTCATTCAAATTTATCAATGTACACTGTCCCTTGTTCCTCATGTAAAGAGTCGTTTGCTGTTGAACGTGTGGAGTGTCCGAACTTCCCTCCCTTTACCCCAGTAATTGTACACTGAAAGGTGGGCGGGGCCGTTAGTCTATATAATTATGGTGCACAAGGACCACGTTACGGCCCCGCCCACCTAGGCAACTACGCCAGCTGTGCGTCGACTACTGATTTTTCTGAACCAATGAAACGATTTTTCAGTAAACTTACATTGATGTAATGTTTTTGATGCAATAAATGGTAATAAATTTATGTCGTCACTATTTCACGGGATAACAACAATATTTTCATGGCGTGTATCTATTTTAAGACCATCTATATCCGTACATCCAGTGGTGTCCACTAGTATTTAGCGTGTGTAATCGTGCAAGACTCCGTGGCGCAACGGTAGCGCGTCTGACTCCAGATCAGAAGGTTGCGTGTTCAAATCACGTCGGGGTCATCCGCCAATTTTTTTTTTAATCAATGATTTTTCTCCTCTTTTTTTTTTACATTTACTGGAAAATTAATTACCTTTACTGACATTTATTTAATATGATTTGATTGTAATGAAGTGTGAAAGTCCTGTCAATACATGTAGTAAATTCATCTTGTAGTAACTTAATGTTTACTTAAACTTCACACAGCTAGGTTTGGCAGTGTCCTTTTAAATCAGGTTGTAGTTTGACATATTCTCAAATTTTAAAGATAAAATTTGAGAGAGACGTACTCCTTCAGCACTTCTTGAGAATAGCAAAAATAAACTTTATCTCTTAAAATCCATCTTGTACTTTCAGTCTCAAAATGAAATATGCACAACTAAGAATCAAGACAAACATATACATGCATGTAAAATTTGAAAAAGACCATTCCAGTACCAATAGTTATAACAATAATAAAATAGCTGTAACATTATGTTACAGTGTGAAAATCCAAGATGGATACCATTGACCCAGCTAGTACAAATCCAAGGGGGTGTTACACAAGGGCGACACAAGCGTTTCAGTCATAACACACACACACCTGTGTAACTCCATAATGCATTTTTAAGGTGATCAGAATAAAGATAGAGTGCATCCAATTGTTACTTAATCTTTAAACTTTTAACCCATCATGTTGACCTTGACCTTTTCTTAGGGACCCGAGAGCATTATGAGACAAGTCAAGGTCACAAGACACAGATCTATGTAGTTTATAATACAAAATATTGAGGTTTTTCAGAGGTTTTTATGGGTCACGGCTGGAACACTATATAATTGGTGACTGAGTGACAAAGGTGGAAAACCCACTTGCATGCCTTTCACCAAGACACACGGTTCATTTCCCAGAACAGTTGTGAAATTAGGTATGTGATCAGCTGCCTCAACATGTACTTGTAGGCTTTATCCAGATACTCCGGATTCCTTCCATATTTTGACCCTCCTAGATTCCATGTGGGCAAACAAGAATGATAGTTGGAACAACTTTTATAACTATTGTAAAACTAATGAAGTTTACATATTACGTAATTTTTAAACTGTTGACATTAAATGACCTTGACTTTGACTTTGGAGCAGATGATGTAACAGAAGTTATTAAATTACTTACATATCTATGATATAACATTGTAATAATTCAGAAAAGAAAAGAAAAAACACATTTCATGATTAAGAATTTCTTTTAATCATATTTTCACTTTCAATTCAACACATATCTATCAATTCTACAGACATACTGTTTGCACACTAACAACTTTTGTTTTAGAACAGTTTAATTCAAGGTAGATCACTCTAATATTACTTTCAGAAAAACTTGATAAGTACGAGTAGATAAATACACCTTAAATACATGGAGGACCAGATAAACACACATATAAGAAAATAAACGACACTAGTAATAGAGGCCGGAAGGGGGGTATTCCTAAAACAGGATATCATGTATGCCTTTTGGGGTCACAAAGGGGAAACTCTAAAATAAATTTATCACAACACAAAAATTAGGGTCAGAATTCATCATCAAATATGACATTTATACATTTAGGTTAAAAGAGGTGTTCATAAAAATGTTAATGTGATATGTACAATATACAAAATTATGATATAATATGTGTGATCAGTAATAGCATAACAAAAAATGGTTTCACTTTATTAGAAGTCGGACAATAAAAATAAGGAGATCAATGCATGGCCTGGTTAGAGGGTTCGTCTCAGTTTTTCTTTTTGAGAAGTGCTGCTTTATTAACTCCTCCCTTTCACCTCCCCTTCAACATACTGTGTCAAGCAATCCGGTTTGAAGGGGGGTGGGGCCAGCTTAAAATGAAACTGGGTTGGTCTATGGAGTATAGATATGTACCACTAGATAATCTGCATGGTTAACAGAATCAGATTTCAGACTTCAAAAGTTTACAACAGCGCTGTCATAAAATAATCTTAAATTGGTCCATCTTGGTGCCTGAGAGATTTAAATGTAGGCTTATGAATATTTACAAAGAATGGTTGTTTATGATTTTCAGATTACAAACACATACATAATATTCAAATGTCTAAACAGTGCCTAGAAACCATCGGATTTAATTGTATATAAATTTATGCAAAATTTCAATGGGGTATAAATATTTTTATATATTTTACAAAGATAAATTCACATGAAGCTGAATTTGATTATGAATATCTAAATACAGCAGATGAAACATATGCAAAATCAAGAAGATATTTAAATTTGGATGTAGCGTTGATGAGAAAGGACAATAACCCTTTCACCCCTATGTAACTTAAGTAGACTCTACCATGCATTGATCTGGATGAGTCCATTTTGGTCTACAGTGTTGAAAGGGTTAATGACTGGCAACGATATGGCCATCTGAACTGGTGAATGCTGTGCTCTGATCCAAGCCCCGGAACAGCAGCGAGATCAAGCTCTGGTGAACGCTGTATCCTGTGTTAACTTTGTGGTAAAGAGGAGATCACACACAGTTTCCTGGAGATCAAAAACAATACAGACTTTCAGTTCAAAAAGTGAACTTATTATTGGTGGTTTCAAATATATTTAGTCCCCACATTAAAAATATCACTTATAACTCTCCTTGAATAAAAGGTTCCGATATATCCTCCATAAAAAAAATGTGAGATTTGAATTTCTAATAGCACTTACCGGTATCTTTAATATATACCCTGTTTAATTGGATTTTGCAGTTTAAATATTCTCGGTCTGGGCAACTCTGGGGTGATAAGGCAGGACAATAAGTTTGATTCCAAATGTTAGCTTATAATTTAACTGAAAAAATATGTATATGGTATTTTTTTTTCTCATGGAAAATTTCATTTTTATTGATATAGCACCAAACAGGCAAGCTGTGGAATGATATCTGGTAAATTTTCTGTACCATGTCAAACATGATTTGTTAGTAGTTAGCAAGGTAAACCATGCGAGCTGATACCTGGTACAGGCAATATGGATTCAACATTATGAACATGACTGATGGGTACATGTATAACCAGAACATACACAGAGACAGATTAAACACTTAAAAGCATTCACTGGCTTTACAAAGGTTGCATTATGTATAGCAATGATGATGAACAGTAATATCAAAATTATTTCTGGACAAAACAGAGTTCTGCACTTCACTTGGAAAAATAGTTTTTCAAATGGTAAAATCTTTAGCAGTCCATTGGTAGAACAAAATACACCAATTTACAATACATTTTTCACAAGTTAACAAGTAATTCTGAAAATAACCAATCGGAAATTAAAATCTAGGGCATGCAGTATTGTAATTAGATTCAATTACAATTTTGAAGAAAAATATTTCCCAGAAATCCACATACCAGATTGACCAAGGCAGTCTGGCCAAATCAGGTTGCTATGGAAACATGAATTGCTTTCTAGTAAATATTTCATCTTATGGAGTGTAGGAGTATATATTATCATGTATAGGTTTTCTTAAGTGTATGTTTATAATTTATTTCATAATTATTACAGTTTTCATGCTCAAACCTTTTTCAAATACCATAAAAGTGGTCATTTTTGCATGTGGTATATACTGTACACAATGTGGAAATTTTTGTGTTGACAATAATTCTGAAATCTGTATATTCTATATATCTATAACCTATAACATCTTTCAATTAATATTAATGTGCAGGTATTTTCGCCTTTATTTACTCAACCCAAAAACATAAAAATTTCCACACTGCAATAATTTCCACTTCTACTATTGTATGGTTCACCTGTACTGTACCGTACATATCATATTTCTGTGTCTGTGTCACGTTACCAAAACTAATGTATTGGTACACCAAATGAAAGAGGAGACAATTTTGATTCTCACAAATATACTGTAACGGTACATATATATCAGTAATAGCCTCTGTTGAGCTGTAGTACTCAAATTGTCTCAAGCAAAAATTTCTTAATAAAGCAAACACTGAATGACTGCTGATACATGTACCACCTTAGTAAATTACTGGTACCTTAGCAAATCTCAACATATAGACAAAACAAGAGTTGAAATTAATGTGGTTCAATATTAACGACAGTGACGGAAGTATTACTAACATGTATACAATGTAAAATATACAAGTAGGTACAAGAAAGATCAGGGGGATAATTTTGGCATTGAAGCATAATTATAACATAACCTGGTAAGCAGTTAACTCATAATATTTATATGTAATTTTCAAGCTAGCATTAAATCTCTTCTTATGATTCTGCAAATCTGTACAGGATGAAATAAAGAAAAAAGAAAAATCTCATAAAACTAACCAAAAGCTTTGAGTAAGTTAACAAATTGTGTAAAATACAAGAAATTTGCTTACAAATTAAAGCTGACATAAACATCGGTTACTGATGTGTCATGTTTATTTCAGCAAAAATATATGACATCACGATATTCATTTAATCTACTACCAGACAACATACAGTTGTACAGAATTTAATATGAAGTTATTTGTAAACATTAAGCATATTTCAAAATTCTGGTTCATTTGTTAACTTTTAAATTATTTCCATTAATTAATTATTTTGGCATTTTATTGGTGACAAGATGGTTAGGGGTCATGATTATTGTTTACAGTCACAGCAATATATAACATCAATGTTTTTGTCTTGTAGGGAGTCATGGATATATAGCACACTTCATATAGAATCAGTAACAAAGTTAAATTCTCGTTTTTATTTTTGTCCGAAGATTCAAAACTTACTGCAGATTTACATTCTCAGACTAAAATGACAGAAAACACCATGGTGGCATGAAACAGTGACATGAAGACATTGGACAAAATGACCGGTAAGAATGGCACAACTATAGCATATCAATGTACAATATTTTACCCTGTATGTATTCGTATTTATACACCTCATTAGCATATTCATATGGTATAATGGCTGAAGTTCCTGATCCAATCCTTAAATAGCCATTTGTTTTCATAAAGTCCAATTTTTTTCTCTTCAAATTATGCCAATCATGATAATTCAGATACAAAATTTCACACTTCTTTGCATGATTTACATGAAGATAAAAAAATTAGGTCCGAAACAAATTGGAGTAGCATAAATAAAGAATTATTTCAAATTTACCTGATCTATAATTGAACCCGAATAATTCAGTATATTTTGGTCCCTGGTCATTTTCTTATACGATACCTTGTTCTCCTTCATGTTTTATGGTCCCAAACAACATTAAGACACAATTCTACAGTATTTACAATAAATATGAGCATTTAAACAAAGGGAAGCTACTCTACAGTATACTATACACACAAAGTAATGTCCATGGCCGTTTTCGTTTAAAACGGTTGAACCGGTCGAACCATAGTTGTTCGTTTGTTACTTAAGGTTGGACCTAGAAATCTGAAGCTGCTTTCAGACCAGCCTTGACAAAACCTTACAAGGCCTGCATAAACATTTGTCCGCCAGATAGTATTTTAACAGTGATTATATATAACAAGCACTAAAATGTCTAGCTGGTTTTTGATCAAGTCTCTCTACCCCACAAACCCTAGAAAGGTCTAGGTGGTTTAAAACAGTGGTCTTTCTGTCATACTTACAATAAATAGGTGGTTTTAGATAGTATTTTAACAGTGATTGTAACGAACACTAAAACGTTTAGGTGGTTTTTGATAAAAACACTCACAAGTTCCTCTTTTATCAAGTAATATAAGGGGAACAACTCTAGCTACATGATAATGGTGTATATAATTATCTTGGTTATAATATAAATATTTATGTATAAAAGCACAACCTACAAAAACATTTAAATAATAATATATATCTTATCACAGTTCTCAATGTGACCAAAGGGCAATGAGAATCTAAGGCTATGACAACATGTCAATTGGTAGATTGCTTTCCACTTTGGAGGGGTTGACCCTCCAGTAAGGGGTTGACCCTCCAGTAAGGGGTTGACCCTCCAGTAAGAAGGATTTTCAGAGCCTGCATTTTGATATAGCTTTCCCGGCATGTGTTCATGAAGCTGTTTTCATGCTTAAGCATGGATTCTGTGCTCAAATCAACTTTCGTGTAACTTAATTACATACAATTGTAAATCATGAGACACTATGAGGTCAAAAATTCAAGTCTTGACACTAAAAATGCTATTTAGGTGAATGTCTCACGAAAATTCTTGACATAATGTGAAATTTTATTACTTTATCACTGGAACACAAAATGGGACTTCAGCACAAAATCTGAGTTTGAGCATGAAAGTGGCTTCATAAATACCGGCCCAGGGCTCTTTGACCAGGATAGGTCTGTCCTGTGTATTAATATGGTAAAACACACCAGAAGTTGCATTAACCCTTTCAACACTGTAGACCATAATGGACTCATCCATATCAATGCATGGTAGAGTCTACTAAAGTTACATAGGGGTGAAAGGGTTAAGATTTAGTAACTTTGTGCCACTGCCGAGAAAAAAATACTACAGTATTGGGATACTGTTGTCATACAACAAATTGTCATAACCCTTCGGTCACTTGTTGGCATGTAGCGGATCCGTAAGTTACTATATGGTCAGTCCTACAACTAGATGGACATATCATCAAATGCAAAGTTTTTTATCCAAAAAACAACTTGTCAGCCTGCAGTGCCAGGTAGACAATTTAATGTGGAGTATGATAATGGATTCAGATAATATGGGTCAAAGGTCATGTAAAATGACGGGATATATCTTAGTTATGTAACAATGGATCTCATTGGTGATATGTTAATGCTCTCAACCAATCAAAGTTTCTCTTACTCTACCAACAATAAAGGCATCTTCAAAATTGGATAATACTGTGATGTTGTCAAACCTAATAAAAATATTTCACAAAAATCATAACTGCATTTTTGTAACAAATCACTGAACAATTCATGCAGAAAACATTATTCCTAACAAAATCTTTAAGCATGACAGTTACACACAATTAGCAAAATCCATGGCAAAAGTGCCACAAGAAGTTAACTTTTTATGTCAAACAGGGACAAATAACAGTTTGGGTGGGAGACCTCTAAAATCTGTTTCTCAGCTGACAACCAAATGATTGGTACATCAGCTGACATAGGATTTATCACTTAAGGCTATATGCTACCTTTCACTTTATACCTGTGATTTGTGTAACAGTTATCTCCCCCTAAAAGAAATCTCTAATTGCCCTAGTGTTTTCAATGCATGAGATATTATTTTGCACATTTCATATGCATTATCAATTTATTAATAAATCAAAATGACCAATTTCATACAAGTTTCTTAAATTTTTAATGTAGAACTCTTTTAAAACGGGATGCAGGATACAGTATGATAGCATACATCCTTAACCTGAATTTTGATTTCCCTCAAATGCAAATTTTCATTTAATTTATTGAGTATTTCTTTTTACAAAAGCAAACAGCTAACAATCAAAATAAAAAGACATCAGATAGCAATATTTTACATTTTCTATTTATAAATTTACTCTTGAGAAAATGATACCAGTGCATAAAAAAATCACTAATAGATAAACTTCATACCCTTTCATAGATCTGTCCTGCCCCCTCACAGGGATCCTGATAACCATATACCGGTATCTGTCCCCTCACAGGGATCCCAATAACCATATACCGGTATCTGTCCCCTCACAGGGATCCCAATAACAAGAAGCTGATAAATCCATGGGATTATACCTCTCCTGTTCCCCTAATCCCGAGGATTATAGATCTCCCCCCCCCCCCCCTTCCCCCTTTCATAGGGATATCATTAACAAACAAGGATCTAATAAATCCAGGGACGTGGGGGGTTAAATCTCTCTCGGTTCCCTTATAAGGAAGGATCCCTTTGACAAGGGGCTGGGGAGTCGAGGGGAAGATCTCATTGAAGTTTATTCAATCATTCCTATAACTGAAGGTTTTTATAGGTTTTTATGGCATGAACCCAAGTAAGCACACTGTTTTATCAACAAAATATGGTGCTCAGGGGGCCAAACAGCTGGTTTTTGTAGACACAATATAACATCAGTGGTATGGAACTGGGTAGGTTTCTATGGTTACGATATACATAGTGTAGAGTTATTGTCATGGTAACCTAACCAGTTCACCTTAGTAACCTTGGCTGTGTTTAACAATCTTTATCAACCTTATAAAATGTCTGTGAACAACATCTCCCAATGAACAAACTAACCCGCACTTGTTCAAGAAAAACAGAAACTTATGCCATGGAAGGAAGTATGAAGATTTTCCTGGTTAACAGGTGCATGGTAAATTCCTTCCTTTAAGCCGCATGTTCGTCTTCCTTAAGTTTTCTTAAAGCATTGTTGATCCTCACAGTCAGGCGGTTCTCAAAGTCGTAATCTTTGTACGTATCCTACAATGGCGATAACATAGGAATGTGTTAATGTATGGAAAGTATACACAAACACAATACAACAACAGATAGTGTACAATAACGGAAAACTTAAAGGCATGTGTACTCTTTTTCCATTAATGTTTTGGAAGACAAGTCATGCAAATCTGGAAATCTGACCCTCACTATACATACTGTATAGATTTCTCAATAAACCAACCCTGACCCTCAACTACATACAACTGTATAGATTTCTCAATAAACCAACCC